>CM035416.1:66958328-67105828 GCA_020310875.1 Ceratopteris richardii
GCCGGTACTCTTCATATATCGACTCTGTGATATAATTTGTGGAATCTTTATCTTGTCCGCTCCATTTCAACGGAATGTCCAAATTGTATGGAGCAAATTTATCATATGCACTGCCGTATGGAATTTCTGGCCACATCCATCACTAGAGCTCCATCACATATGCAATACATCTTGGAGTTGTCATGTTCATGAGCTCCCCAAGGTGTACGTGGAGATGCCATCTGATCCCATGTGGAGATGTTAGGATATATATATCTATTTTTAGATATTTTTACATATATTTTATAGTATAAATTAATATTAATCCTAAAACTTTATTTAGGATGTGTTTATATGTAAAAAATAAAAAATCCTATTTTCAATATATATATATATATATATATATATATATATATATATATATATATATATATATATATATATATGGAAATGATGGATGGGCACTCCAAGAAATGAGTTGGTACTGCTAATCTCTACTCTGTACCTGCCCTCTTTCACTTCAGAATTGAGTTGTAGGCCCTTTAAGCTTTCCAATGACACTAGATAAGTGCCTATGTAGTTTGGAGATGATGCATGTAATGGTTAATCCAAAACAAATAAATTCACAAGTCAGAAGTCACCAAAAACTTTCTATTTTGGTTCACACACTTACTACTTATTAAGCTGAGTGCTCCCAGCACAGTAGCAATTAGGAAAATTCCTTCTAGGAATATCTAATTAGCTTACACAACTAATTATTCCAAGTGGAATCACTTAAAATGATTGACTATACACAGAGCAATCAATTTAGCAAGTGAAACATTACCCCCGACTTTTTAGGACCTTTGCAGAGAATGAATAGTGACCACTTCAAGATGCTTTTCTCCCAATGAGCAGAATGAAATGTCTTGAAAATTTTTCAACATGTAGTAAACTTAGAGCTGATTCAAACGAGCCATAGAACAATGAAAATGATAGAGTAATGAATGAGATATGAACAAGACAAGAACACTATTTTGAGTGGCAGTGACAGAGAGACCAATAGAGATGATCAATAATATATTGTATTATATGACAATGTTGTACATGATCATTGGCAGAATGAATAATTCCCAATGAAGTGGAGAAGTTTAGGCTATAGAGTGATCCACACACTCTCTACAATGTGATCAACTAAAGCACTATAATGGAGAGGATATCCCGCGAGTTTTTACAATCATTTTTATAGATGCTTTGTTCAAATTAGAATTTGAATTCAAATTTGGCTCTCACTAAAAAGTGACCCCTTAATCTAGGAGACATTCCCTCAAGGATGGTTCATAACTTTAGCTCTTCATACTTCTACAAGTTTTTAGGCTTCACAAGATTCATTTAATGTAAGTGACTTTTACAAAGGGTAAATGGTAACAATCCATAAGCAATGGTTCATGTGAATTTGCAAGAAGTACACATAGATTCTTCCAATACCTATCCAAGTGTGAAGGCTTGGCATTTGCACCAACAACTCCCCTTCAAGCGAAACATCTTGGCTTGTTCTTCTTCATCAATCCTCTTGAAAGTTCTGCAATCCAATCATAGCTTTAAACCTGCAAAGTTTAGTACCATCAAGTGCTTTGGTCAATAAGTCTGCACATTGCATATTAGTTGATACATATGCCAACTGAATTTCCTTGCTTAATATCTTCTCTCTCACATACTGATAGTGGACTTCTATATGCTTGGCCCTAGCATGATAAATAGGATTTGTTGCAAGATGTAAAGCACTTGTATTGTCACCAAAGATCATTGGAGAGTTAGCATGTAATCCCAAGTCTGCATATAGCAATCTGATCCATATGGCCTCTTGAGTGGCATTGACCAATCCTCAAAATCCTCTTGGCAGCTTCCAAGTGAGGTGTTCTAGGTTTGTGCATAAATTAACCTAAGACACTTACTCCATAAGCAATATCATACCTTGTCAATGTAGCATAGTTTAGGCTTCCAACTATGCTTTGGTATCCTGCAACATTCTCAAGTACATCACCTTCATGAGCACTTAATGTTTGGTTTACCTCCATAGGAGTGCTTGCTATCTTGGCATTCTCCAAGTGAAACTTCTTCAACATATGCCGCACATACCTTCTTTGAGTGCCGTAAATTCCAGAGCTTGTATAGACTAACTTAAGTCCAAGAAAGTACTTTAGTAACCATAAATCACTGTTTTTGAACTCGTGCATCATATCTAGAACCAATTACCTTCATAGACTCCTTCTTTGGCACTAGCTCCCAAGTATCATTCTCCTTGAGTGCTTCAATTTCTTCATCCATAGCTTCCTTCCACTCTGCCTTGGTCTTTGCCTCTTCATATGATGATGGCTCTTCAAGTGACAAATATTTGGCAAGATAAATAGAAGGCTTAGTAACTAAAGAAGTATCATACCCATATCTGATTGGCTTCTTTCTCTCCCTTTGTGATCTTTTGATTGCTTGGTTGGATGACTCAGGTATGTCCTTCATCTTGACTTTGCCTTTGGATTTCCATGCCTTGAATTCTTCTAGGTTGATGATGTCCTCATCATCTCATTTGATGTCTTCAATCTGATTTGGCTCTTCCTTGGTGAGTCTTGGAAACTCCTCTTCCAAGTCATAAGGCAACTTTACTTTCCTGCATTCACTTTCAAACCAAGAATCATTCTCATCAAACACAACATCTCTACTGACCATAAAACCTTTGTTGGATGGGTTATAAAACTTGTACCCTTTCTGATTTAAATCATATCCTATGAAGATGCACTTCTCTGCCTTAGGGTCTAGCTTACCTCTTATTTGAGATGGGATGTGTACATAAGCAATACATCCAAAGATCTTGCAATGATCAAGTGATGGACTTCTACCATGCCATACTTCATATGGGGTCATCCCATAAGGTGATTTGGATGGAAGCCTGATAACAAGATAAGTGGCAGTAGATACACTCTCTGCCCATAAATAATTAGGTATTTTTTTCTCATTTAGCATTGACCTAGCTGTTTCAACAATTAACCTATTTCTCCTCTTTGCCACCCCATTTTGCTCGTGGGTATACCTTGTTGTAATCTCCCTTTTGATTCCTCTATCATGCAAGAATGCATCAAAATCATTTGAGAAGTACTCACCTCCTCCATCTGACCTCAGTCTTTTTAGGCTTCTTCCTATTTGGTTTTCCACAAGTGCAAGATACTTCTTAAATAAACCGAACAATTCATCTTTGTGCTTCATAAAATATAAGATAGTCCACCTACTAAAATCATCAGTAAAAGATACATAATACTTTGATCCCGAAATTGAGGGATCCTTACTTGGTCCCCATACATCTGTATGGACAAGCTGCAAGTAGTCCTCATGCATGTAGCCTTTCTTTGAGAAGGGTAACCTGTGAGATTTTCCAAACTGACAAGCACCACATTTATGGATCATGTGTTGCTTGGATACATTAGGTATCCCAAGTACACATTGATCTCTACATATTTGTATTAAGGTTCTCTCACCAATATGCCCTAATCTCTTATGCCAAATCTCAAGCTTTGACAATGTTTGATCTTTGTAGTTATAAAGTGCAATATTCTTTGTATCTTCAAGTTCAAATGTAAATAACCTACCTGTTTTTTCTCCTTTGGAAATTCTTTTGAACCCATGTTGGGGATCCTCCACAAATGCTCCATATTTGTTGAACCTAGCCTGCAAAACCTTTTCCACAATCTGTATGACACTCATCAAATTCTTGGTGATTGTAGGTACATATAGAACCCTGCTCAACAAATTTCTATTTCCATTAGAGGTTTTAACATTTCATACCTTGACCACTGAATGATTGGTGTCATAACTTATTTGCACTTGGTGCTTTCCCTTAGGTTCCTCAAGATCAGAGAGAAGAGCTACGTTGCTTGCCACATGGTTTGAACATCCTGAGTCAATGTAGAAGAGATGGTCATCATTCATACCTTGCTTTGAAGTCGTATTCATAATCAGAAGGGAATCCTCTTGTTCCTATGTGTAGTTGTTGTAGTCTTTCCTTGATTTGTAGCCTCCATGGTAGTTGTTATTGTAATTGTTGTTGTAGTTGTTATTGTAGCCTTGATGATGGTTGAACCTTCCCCTTGATTGTGTGTAGCCACCTCTTTGGAAACCTCTACCTCTTTGATTCTTGAAGTTCTTGTAACACTCATATGTGGTGTGATTTGATAAACCACAAATATTACATGGGGAAGAGTTGAAAGGTCTCCCCCTACCTTGTTTACCTCCTCTGCCCCTACCTCTTGAGTTCGTACCTCTCCTTACATAGTTAGCTTGATAAGTAGTACCTTCATCCTCAATCTTTTTTTGCTTTTCCCTTTCTCTTTAGACTTGACTTTATCTGTGTATAGGGAAGAAGAGCTATTACCTCTTGATAAATCTCCATTTTTTTTGAGCTTGGCTTCATGGGTAAAGAGTTGCCCCATGAGTGTGGTAAGATCTGGAATCTGCATGTCCATGTACAAGTCCATGGCAGTTGTGAAGCTTTCCCATTTGTCATCTCTCTTGATGCCATTGATTACTTGCCTTACTATCTACTCCTCTTCAATATCATCTCCTATGCTTGCCAAATGATTAGCCACATCCTTGACTTTGGTCACATACTCTGAGATGCTTTGCTTGGGTTGCTTTCTTTGAGTGGTAAACTCAATCCACAAGTGGTTCTTCCTAGCCCTTGTGTTGGAAGAAAAATATGAAGACAATGTATCCCAAGTCTCTTGGGATGTCTTACAGTTCCTAATGTGTGGAAGAGGAAAGTCAGAGATAGATTTAAGTAAATATGACCTTGCTAATGCATCTTTGGTACACCATGAATTGAGTCTTTCATGATCCTCTCTTGTAGGTTGTCCTTTTCTTTTGAAAATGGGCATCTCCTCATCCCCTTAGATGTATCGATAGAGACTCCTTCCTTGCAAGTATGTCTTCATCCTCAAGGACCATGCTTGGTAATTGTTCCTGTCCAATTTATCAATGAAAGAAGGAAAATCATCTCCATTTTACCTTAGCTTGCTCTGATACCACTGTTGGAAAAGATGGATGGACACTCCAATAAATGAGTGGGTACTGCTAATACCTGCTCTATACCTTCCCTCTTTCACTTCGGAGTTGAGTTGTAGGCCCTTCCAATGACACTAAATAAGTGCCTATGTACTTTGCAGATGATGCATGTAATGATTAATCCAAAACAGATAACTTGATAAGTCACAAGTCATTGAAAACTTTCTATTTTGGTTCACACGCTTGCTTCTTGTTAAGCTCAGTGCTCCCTGCATAGTAGCAATTAGGAAAATTCCTTTCAGAATATTTAATTAGCTTAAAGAGCTAATGATTCCAAGTGGAACCACTTAAAATGATTGACTATACACAGAGCAATCAATTTAGCAAGTGAAACATTACCCCCAACTTTTTAGGAGCTCTGCAGAGAATGACTAGTGACCATTTTGAGACGTTTTTCTCCCAATCGCTAAATGCAATGTCTTCAAAATTTTTAAGAATGTAGTAGACTTAGAGCGGATTTCAACGAGCCATAAAACATTGAAAATAATGGAGTAATGACTGAGACATGAACAAGACAAGAACATTGTTTTGAGTGGCAATGATAGAGAGACCAATAGAGATGATCAATGATATATTGTATTATATAACAATGTTGTACATGATCATTGGCATGATGAATAATTCCCAATGAAAGTGAGAAGTGTAGGCTGTAGAGTGAGCCACACACTCTCTACAATGTGATCAACTAAGGCACTAGAATGGAGGGGATATCCCGGGAGTTTTTACAATCATTTTTATAGATGCTTTGTTCAAATTTGGCTCTCACTAGAAAGTGATCCCTTAAGCTAGGAGATATTCCCTCAAGGATGGTTTGTAACTTAGCTCCTCATACTTCCACGAGTTCGTAGGCTTTACAAGATTCTTTTAATGTAAATGACTTTTAGAAAGGGTAAATGGTAACAATCCATTAGCAATGGTTCATAGTGAATTTGCAAGCAGTACACATAGCTTCTTCCAATGCCTAGCCAAGTGTGAAAGGCTTGGCATTTGCACCTATATATATATATATATATATATATATATATATATATATATACATATATATATATATATATATATATATATACATACATACATACATACATACATACATACATACATACATACATACATACATACATACATACATACATACATACATACATACATAAACCCCAGAAATTTAAAGATCTATTTTTTAGATATTTACTTACTTATATATATATATATATATATATATATATATATATATATATATATATATATATATATATATATATATATATATATATGTGTGTGTGTGTGTGTGTATAAACCCTAAAAAAATCTAAAGATCTGTTTTTAGATCTTTAATTATTTATATTCTACATATATATGATTATATAAATTAATATTAATCCTTAAACTTTATTTAGGATGTGTTTGTGCATAAAACCAAAAATCCTACTATATATATATATATATATATATATATATATATATATATATATATATATATATATATATATATATATATATATATATATATATATATATATACACCCTAAAAAAATCTAAAGATCTATTTTTTAGATATTTAATTATTTATATTCTACATATATATCATGATATAAATTAATATTAATCCTAAAACTTAATGTAGGATGTGTTTGTGTGTAAAAACTAAAAATTCTATTTTTTTTATATTTAATTATATATATGCATTTGTATTTATATGCATGTGTGTATGTAATATGCATGTGTGTATGTATATATGTATGTGTGTGTGTGCATGCATATGTGTGTATGTATGCATGCATATGCATGTGTGTATGTGTACATGTGTGTGTGTACATGTATGTATGTATATGTGTGTGTACATGTATGTATGAGTATGAGTATGCATACATGTGTGTGTATGTATATGCATGTGTGTATGTAATATGCATGTGTGTATGTAATATGTATGTGAGTATGTGTATGCATATGTGTGTATATATGTATGCATATGCATGTGTGTATGTATACATGTGTGTGTGTGTGTACATGTATGTATGTATTTGTGTGTGTACATGTATGTATGTGAGTATGAGTATGCATATGTGTGTGCATGCGTATGTAATATGCATGTGGGTATGTATTTATGTGTGTGTACATGCATATGTGTCTGTATGTATGTATGCATGCATATGCATGTGTGTATGTATACATGTGTGTGTGTACATGTATGTATGTATATATGTGTGTACATGTATGTATGTGAGTATGAGTATGCATTCGTGTGTGTGTGTGTGTGTATGCATGTGTGTATGTAATATGTATGTGAGTGTGTATGTTATATGCATGTGTGTATGTAATATGTATGTGAGTATGTGTATGCATATGTGTGTGTTTGTATCTATGCATCTCTCTCTCTCATTCTCTTTCTATTTAATATATATATATATATATATATATATATATATATATATATATATATATATATATATATATATATATATATATATATATATATATATATATATATATATATATATATATATATATATATATATATATATATATATATATATATATATATATATATTTATATCTTTCGCCTCTCTCTCTCTCTCGATCTCTCTCTCTTTCATCTCTCTCTCATCTCTTTCTTTCTCTCTCTCTCTCTCTTTATGTTTCTCTAGATCTCTCTTTTTCTCTCTCTTTCTTTGATCTCTCTCTCTCTCTCTTTTTCTCCCTCTATGTCAATCGAAAATAAAACAATCACTTACATCGATGTAATTGTTTGGATCGTTGTCGTCAAAGTCCACTTACTATTGTCCTTTGTCGAATTCCAAAGACCTGATGCCAAAAAGCTCCTGCAAAACTAAGGAGAAGAGAAATTAGAAAAGGGAAAACACAAAGAAAGAGAAAGGGTGCTAGAGTATGTGCGATACTTACCAAATTCTAGATCTAGAGAAAGAGAGAGGTGTGTGTGTAGAGAGAGACAAAGAGAGAGAGATGTGTGTAGACAATATGCTCAGAATGTAGTTCGCATGCGCAAACTCGATAGTAGCAGACTTCGATTCAAAATGCGATCAAATGTCGAATTTTTGCTCTCGGGTTCAGTTAAAATGTTCCTTCGATATGCGTGCTAGTATGCACGTCAGTATGAGCTTCGGTTATCTCCAGCAAATTACCGAGGCTTTTAGAGACGCGCATATTGACGCTCATACCGACGTCGCAGATTTTCGACGCACATATCGACCATTGATTTTCAACGAGTATACCGACGATCAAATGACCGTTGGTATTGTTTCTGTGGTTTTTCAAGAATTTTCAATGGTCATACCGATGCGGAGGCGGGACCGTCCATATGGACAATATCGGTATGCCCGTCATATGTTGTAGTGACTTCTTGTAGTACATATCTTCTTTAGTACATGAGACTAAATTTTTTTCAGATAATTATACACAAATAAAATAATAAATAATGAATAGTACCATATGCTCTTATCTCCACCCTCTCATTGTGTAAAAATGTATTTTTCTTGATAATGTCCACACTTCTATCTTTTGCATCCCCTTTCAAATCCTTCAGAAAATGCTCTGTACTATTTGGAAGCTTGTTGTATCCAATTCGTTTTTGGAAATTCTTAAATTCTTGGTCAAATGGTGTTCTTCCTATTTCAATATCTTTCCTTACCTAATTGAAGCATAAGTAAGCACCCCCTTGCATCAAAATTCTCTTCCAAGGCCAGATCCTCAATTTCATCATCAGAGATAAACTCCTCATCTTCTTCTGCATTACGTGCAATGGCTTCAAGTGTGTAGTCTTCTCGGAGAATAAATAATCTTTGCATATTAGTAAGAAAAATAACTTTTTTCCTTCTATATCAGTATATGGAAAAATTGGAAACTGCATGGAAGGATGAATTAAAGGCATTTCCATTGTGTTGTCTTGCACCTTGGATACATATTTCCTCATATCCCTCAGTATATCGCTATGGTCTTATTCTCCTTTCTAGCGGGAGAGAAGTCGTCTTCAGATCCAACCTCTTCTATGCTGAATTTAGCATGTGCTTGCTCTATCCAAATATTAGAGAATCTCCAATTTCCTTAGCCTAATATTGTTTCTTTATAGACTAGTCCATTGGGATATCTATTACACACTTTACGCAAACTAATGAATCTGAGATTTGAAATGTGTTCCCCTCTACAATATTCTTTTTCTATGGGGCTTCTAAGCCCTATCACTATTACAAAATTAAGGATTTCAATATCCACCAAAACTTGGATTTCAATAACTACCCATCTAAATATTTAAACCAAAATTAAGGATGAAGCTCTTTTACTTGCAAAAAAACTCCATTTTGCCACCCAAACTTGCTTTGATGATAGACTCCTAAATTTGGATAGCTACTAAAGGATTTTATCATTTAGCTTAGCCTAGACATCCAAATGTCATGCACTCTCCTTTGTGTGATCTAAGTTTTCTCTTTTTCATCATCAAAAAATCCTTGGGTTCAATATCTGCTACGTTCTTTTGGAGCCTCATTGGAGCTAGAACCACAAGTCTCTTGCCCTTGGCTATACTTATTTTGCATTTGGAATCTTTCTCACACACTATTTCGGAACCCTCGATTTTGATATTTTTTGCACTCGCTAGAGCACTAGGTCTGTTATCCTTTGTTAAATGGATCATCTCTATTTCGTGTGCATTGGTGAAGTGTCTCTCTCTCTCACATACAAACATATGATTTTTCTCTTTCATTCTATCTCTCTCTCTATCTCTCTCTCCATAATAAAGGAGCAAATAGCATTTCAAATGGTTGTCGATTGGTCTCTCAAATATTGTGAAAATGTTTGGTGGAAAGATCCATATGATATGTACTTATTTTAATAAAACACTTTAATATAATCCGATTGAACACTAAAATCAAGTGAAACCATCTAGAGGCATTATACACGTTAGGGTGCAATAAAGCACTATAGAAAGCACTCATGTTCACTATGGAATTGCTTAATTGAACAATAGAAGATTTCCTTATTGTAGGGTAGTTTCTTGCTAGAAGTAGTGATTGTTGGTGCAAAATGATCAAGCCAACACATTTGGCTTAGAAGAAAATATGTGAAACTATCACTTGATGATGCATGTGAAACCTTAGCTTGTAATCACTTGGTCATTTACCATTGTAAAAGATTAAATCTTTGAAGAATCTAGTAAAAGCTATATCTCGTGGAGTTAGGAGGAATATTGGTTATGAGTTAAAGATGAGAGAATAAATCCTAAATCAATGGAGTCACTTTTTAGTTGGAGCCAAGTTTGAATTCAAATTCAAACTTAGAAGAAAACTCTTATAAAGAGTCCTTGTAAAATTCTGCGAGATAGTGGCCTCATTAGTTTCCCTTCTTTCATTGATAAATTGGACAGGAATAATTATCCAGCATGGTCCTTGAAGATGAAGACCTATCTACAAGGAAGAAGCCTCTAGGGATACATATCAAGAGATGAGGAGATGCCTATATTCAGAAGCAAAGGTCAACCTACAAGAGAGGAGCTAGAAAGACTCAACTCATGGTGTGCCAAAGATGCTTTAGCGAGGTTTTATCTACTTAAATCTATCTCCGACTTCCTTCTTCCTCACATTAGGAATTGCAAAACTTCCCAAGAGACATGGGATACTCTTTCTTCATATTTTTCCTCCAATACAAGAGCTAAGAAAAATCAATTGTGGATGGAGTTTACTACTCAAAAGAAGCAACCTAAGCAGAATGTTTCAGAGTATGTGACCAAGGTGAAAGATGTGGCTGATCAATTGGCAAACATAGGAGAGGAGATTGAAGAGGAACAAATAGTGAGATAGATAATCAATGGCATCAAGGCAGATGATAAGTGGGAATCTTTCACAACTGCAATGGACCTTTACATGGATATGCAAATCCGTGATCTTACCACTCTCATGGGACAACTCTTCACCCATGAAGCCAAGCTCAACAAAAATGGTGAATCATCAAGAGGTAACAATTCTTCTACCCTCTATATAGATAAAGGAAAGTCTAAGGATAAAGGAAAGAGAAAGGAAGTTGAAGATGACGGTACTACTTCTGAAGCTAACTATGTAGGGAGAGGTAGGAATTCAAGAGGAAGGGGCAGAGGAGGTAAGCAAGGTATGGGGAGACCTTTCAACTCTTCCCCATGCAATATATGTGGACTATCTAATCACACAATAGATGAGTGCGATAGGAACTTCAAGAACCAGAGAGGAAGAGGATTCCAAAGAGGTGACTACTGACAATCAAGAGGAAGATTCAACCATAATCAAGGCGACAACCATAGCTACAACAAAAGTTATCAAGGAGGATACAAATCAAGAAAAGACTTCAACAACTATACAGAGGATCAAGAGGATTCTCTTCTCATTATGAACATGACTTCAAAACAACGTATGAGTGATGAGCACCTCTTCTATATTGACTCAGGTTGTTCAAACCATGTAACAAGCAATGTAGCTCTCCTTTCTGATCTTGAAGAACACAATGGAAAGCACCAAGTGTAGAGAGGTGATTATACCAAGCATTCAGTTGTCAAGGTAGGAAATGACAAAACTTCTGATGGGAATAGAAATCTGTTGAGTAGAGTTCTTTATGTACCTACTATCACAAAGAATTTGATGAGTGTTGGATAGATAGTGGAAAAGGGTTTGTAGGTTAGGTTCAATAAATTTGAAGCTTTTGTGGAGGAGCCCCAACATGGATTCAGAAGAATTGCAAAGGGAGAGAAACAGGTAGATTGTTTACATTTGAGCTTGAGGACACTAGAAACGTTGCACTTTATAATTATAAGGATCAAGCCTTGTCTGAGTTAGAGATATGGCACAAAAGATTAGGGCACATTGGTGAGAGAACATTGAAGTAGATATGTAGAGATCAATGTGTACTTGGGATACCTAATATATCCAAGCAACACATGATCTATAAATGTGGTGCATGTCAGTTTGGTAAATCACACATGTTACCCTTTACAAAGAAAGGCTATATGCATGAGGATTATTTGAAACTTGTCCACATAAATGTGTGGGGACCAAGCAAGGATCCTTCAATTTCCGGCTCAAGGTACTATGTGTCATTTATTGATGATTTTAGTAGGTTGACTATCTTGTATTTCATGAAACATAAGGATGAAGTGTTCAATTGCTTCATGAAGTATCTTGCACTTGTGGAAAATCAAACAGGAAAAAGCTTAAAGAGGATAAGGTCAGATGGAGGAGGTGAGTACTTCTCCAATGAATTTCATGCATTTTTGCAGGACAAAGGAATCAAAAGGGAGATCACTGCTAGATATAATCCTGAGCAAAATGGATTAGTAGAGAGGAGGAACAAATTGATTGTGGAAGCAGCTAGATCAATGCTAAATGAAAAGAAGTTTCCAAATTACTTGTGGGCAGAGAGTCTTTCTACTGCCACTTATCTTATTAATAGGTTACCCTCTAAGTCACTTGATGGGATGACCCCCTATGAGGCATGACATGGTAGGAGACCATCAATTGAACATTGTAGAATATTTAGTTGTGTTGCTTATGTGCATGTTCCATCTCAAATAAGAGGTAAACTAGACCCTAAGGCAGAGAAATGCATCTTCATAGGGTATGATATAAATAAAAAGGGATACAAGTTTTATAATCCATCCAAAAAAGGATTTATGATCAGTAGAGATGTTGTGTTTGATGACAATGACTATTGGTTTGAAAGTGTATGTAGGAAGATCAAATTGTCATATGACTTGGAAGAAGAATTTCCAAGCCTCACCAAGGAGGAGTTAAGCACAATTGAAGACATCAAATCAGATGATGAGGACACCATCAACTTGGAAGAGTACAGAGCATGGAAATCAAAAGGAAAGGTCAAGATGAAGAGGTTGGAGGACATAGCTGAATCATCCAACCAAGCCTTAAGGAGATCACAAAGAGAGAGTAAGAAGCCAATCAGATATGGATATGATACTTCATTAGTCACTAAGCATTCTATTTATCTGGCTAAGGACTTATCACTTGAAGAACCTTCTTCATATGAAGAAATAAATACCAAAGAAGAATGGAAGGAGGCTATGGATGAAGAAATAGAAGCACTCCAAGAGAATGACACTTGGGAGCTAATACCCAAGAAATCATCAATGAAGGTAATTGGTTCTAGATGGATTTACAAAATCAAAAGGAACACAGATGGATCCATAAATAGGTACAAAGCTAGGCTTGTGGCTAAGGGTTTTGCACAAACCCAAGGAGTAGATCATGAAGAAACTTTTTCACCTGTGGCTAATATGCCAACCATCAGAGTATTGGTAAGTGTAGCTGCATCTATAAATTGGAATATGTATCAACTAGATGTAAAAAATGCTTTTCTCAATGGGTGGATTTTAGAGGAGGTTTGCATGGCTTAACCTCCTAGCTATGAAGATCAAAGCAAGGTAAATCATGTATGCAAATTGAAGAAAGCTCTTTATGGTTTAAAGTAGGCACCTAGGGCATGGAACCATAGGTTAACAACCTATCTTCAAGACCAAGGATTCATGATGAGCAAGGCAGATTCTTCTCTGTTTGTCAAGACGATCAATTTAGAAATGATATACTTATGTGTATATGTGGATGACATCATTCTTACAGGTAGTGATGCCAATGGCATAAAACAAATCAATAACCAGATGATGCAGAAGTTTAAGATCAGTGACCTAGGGTTTCTAAAATATTTCCTTGGACTTGAGTTGGTATACACTAACTCTGGAATCTACATCACTCAAAGGAAATATGTGCAGGACATGTTGAAGAAGTTCCACTTGGAGGATGAAAAAGTAGCTAGCACCCCTATGGAGGTAAATCATAAATTAAGTGCTCATGAAGGTGATTTGTTTGAAGACATTGCAGGGTATCGAAGCGTAGTTGGAATTCTAAACTATGCAATACTAACAATGATTGCCATATGTTCTGAGCCAATTCATGCATAAACCTAGAGCAGCTCACTTGGAAGCTGCTAAAAGAATTTTGAAGTATCTCATGGGTACTCAAAATCAAGGTGTTTACTTCCCATACACATCAGATTTGGACATTAAATTATACTCAGATGCAGATTGGGCATGATGTAAGGATGAGAGAAGAAGTACTTCTGGATCTTTATCTTTTGTAGGTGATAAACCTATCTCATGGTCTTCAAAGAAGCAACCAACTATTGCTCTATCTTCAACAAAAGCTGAATACAAGGGATTAGCAAATACTACACAAGACGCTATTTGGATTAGATGGGACTTCACACTCATTCACCTATGATCTTTGGTGATAATACTAGTTCTTTGCATCTTGCAGCCAATCCCATTTATCATGCAAGAACCAAGCATATATAAGTACACTATCGTGTTAGAGCAAAACTCTTGAGCAAAGAGATTCAACTCTTAGCTATGTAGGCCAAGATGTTTTGCTTGAGGGGGAGCTGTTGGTGCAAAATGATCAAGCCAACACATTTGGCTTAGAAGACAATATGTGCAACTATCACTTGATGATGCATGTGAACCTTAGCTTGTATTCACTTGGTCATTTACCATTGTAAAAGATTAAATATTTGAAGAATATAGTAAAACCTATATCTCTTGGAGTTAGGAGGAATATTGGTTATGAATTAAAGATGAGAGAATAACTCCTAAATGAATGGAGTCACTTTTTAGTTGGAGCCAAGTTTGAATTCAAATTCAAACTTAGAACTCTTATAAAGAGTCCTTGTAAAATTTCGCGAAATAGTGGCCTTGTTCAGAGCTGTATCCTTGATCATTTGTAGAAGTAGCTCACTCAATTCATCATCATTGAGCATCATTATAATGCCAATGGTCTTGTACAATCATGTTATATAATCCATATAGCTCGTTGATCATCTCTGTCTACTTCTCTGCTATGACTACTTAGAACAATCAAGTTTCTCTGATCATATCTCAGTGAATACACAACCATTTTGCATGATCTATAGCTTGTTGGAACCATCTTGAAGTTTACTTTGTTTTGTAAAATGGCAAGGTATTTGGTTTAGCCGAGGGAGAATGCATCATCGAAGTGCTCACTGGTCATCTACTAGTTAGTTCCTAAAAAGTCGGGGGTAAGCTTTGGGTTGCTAAACTTATTTGGTGAAAATGCAGGGCACTTATTAGATGACTCTATGCCATTAATAAAGAAACTTAAAAAAAAGAAGAGGATGGGTACAAAGTACCTTTCCTACATTGCAACAACATATTTTATCATCAATGAGGAGCCCAAACCTACACCCATCGATCACCCCAACCTTGTCACATGGGGCTTTGTTAAGGAGAAGAATGAGCCTCAACCAAAGGCCATAAATTTTGCAAAAGAAAGCATTACAATTCACCAAGACTTCCCTGGTGATGTTGAGGACAAACTACGTGTGCTATCAAGCATGGAGGAGGCCCCCCTTTCAAATCTCAACCCCTCTGAACCCACATTACTAGAGGAGGAAATTGAATATCTCTCCATCATTGTTGTGGATGGAGAGGAATTTATTTTTCTTCATGATATTGAGAAGGCATTCGGTCTACGTCTAGATGAATGCCTGAGTATTTTCTCCACAATGTCAGATGGTCTGCTTGACAACACATCTGACATACTTGAAAAGAAGAACATCCCACTTCGAGATTCTGTGGTAGACACTGTTGGTGTAAATTGCAAGCCTACACATTTGGCTCAAAGGATGCATTAAAGACTACACATACATGAAGAAGCATAGGAACATATGCTAGTGGTTAATTACCACTTTACCTCATTGTAAAAGTCAAATTGACTTAGAATCTTTTGTAATCACCTACCAAAGTGAGTCGTGGAAAAAGTAGCTCATTTGATTGAAGGAATATCTCCAAGCATTTAGGAGCTTGATCATAGGGAGCCAAAAATTTGAATTTGAATTCAAATATTTGTTCATTACATATAAAAAGTGAACATGAAAAGTCACGGGCAGAGAGATTATTCCCGAGTCTCATTCTACTGAGTTTGAGTGTGTGTCAGGACTATACTATAGCCTACACCTCTCTACACCATTAGGCAATGTTTTTCATGCCAATGGGATTTTATACAAGTGTTCATTAATAGATACATTTACATCATTCATCTCTCAGTACTCTTTTAGTCTACTCAAAAGTCAGGCAACTTGTCAAGGGCATATCTCGGTCAATTCTTCACCACATCCAGTGATTCAAAGCTTGTTGGATTCAGCTCAAAGTCTTCTACATGCTATCAAAGTTTGAAGTAATTCTATTCAGCCATTTCAGAGAAATCTGCGTCGAGGTGAACTCTGGTCATTTTCTGCTACAGTCCTAAAAAGTCGGGGGTATAGCTAAACTTGCTAAATTGATTTCTCTTAGCATAGTTTATCTTTTTACATCATTCCACTTGAAAATGGTATCTTACTAAGCTAATTAAATACCCCTAAAAGGAATTTTATCAATTTCTATTGTGCTGGTCACACTGAGCAAAATATTCAGCAGGTGTCAAGACATAAATAGAAGGTTTTCTTGAGTTTGTGAACTTCAAAGTTATCTATTTTGGTTCAATCATTACACACATCACTTCCAAAGTACATAGGCTATTTTTTGGTGTTATTGGTAAAATGGGAGATGGTTTTCCTTCATTTATTGATAAATTGGACAGGAACAACTATCAAGCTTGGTCTCTAAGGATGAAGACCTACTTACAAGGAAGGAGTCTCTATGGATACATCTTAGGAGATGAGGAATTGCCCTCATTCAAGGCAAGAGGATTACCAACCAAGGAAGAACAAGAAAAGCTCAACACATGGTGTGCTAAGGATGCATTGACAAGGTCATATTTACTCAACTCTATCTCTGACTTTCTTTTGCCACATATCAGAAATTGTAAGACATCCCAAGAAACTTGGGAAACCTTGTCATCATATTTTTCCTCCAATACAAGGGCTAGGAAAAATCAGTTGTGAATTGAATTCATAACACTAAGGAAGCAACCTAAGCAAGCAACCTAAGCAAGCTGTTTCAGAATTTGTGACCAAGATCAAAGATGTTGCAGCTCAGTTAGCAAGCATAGGAGAAGAGATTGAAGAAGAACAAATTGTAAGGCAAGTGATCAATGGAATCAAGGCTAATGACAAATGGGAAAGCTTCACCACTGCAATGGATCTCTACATGGACATGCACACTCTAGACCTTACAACTCTCATGGGACAACTATTTACACATGAAGCAAAGCTCACCAAAAATGGAGATACATCCAAAGGTAATAACTCTTCTGCCCTATACACTGATAAGAAGTCTAAGGATAAAGGCAAGAGCAAGAAGATGGAAGATGAAGGCTCTACCTCCCAAGCCAACTATGCAGGGAGAGGTAGATCTTCAAGAGGAAGGGGCAGAGGAGGTAAGCAAGGTAGGGGGAGACCCTATAACTCATCACCATGCAACATTTGTGGTTTATCAAATCATACTACAGATGAGTGTTTCAAGAATTACAAAAATCAGAGAGGAATAGGCTACCAAAGAGGTGGATACTCACAGTCAAGAGGAAGGTTCAACCATCACCAAGGCCACAACAACAATTACAACGACAATTATAACAACAATTACAATGGCAACTACCAAGGAGGATTCAAAACCAGAAAGGACTACAACAACTACACAGAGGAGCAGGATGACTCTCTTCTGATCATGAACATGAATTCAAAGTCAGGTACAAATGATGACCACCTATTTTACATTGTCTCAGGGTGCTCAAATCATGTGGCTCATAATGTGGCACTACTCTCTGATCTTGAGGAACCAAAAGGTAAACATCAAGTCCAAACAGGTGATGATACAAAGCATTCAGTAGTTAAGGTTGGAAATGTTAAGACTTGTGATGGTAATCAGAATTTGTTGAGCAGGGTACTCTATGTACCAACCATTACCAAAAATTTGATGAGTGTTGGTCAGATTGGGGAGAAAGGTTTGCACGTCAGATTCAATCAATATGGAGCATATGTGGAGGACCCAAGACATGGGTTCATGAGGATTGCTAAAGGAGAAAAATCAGGTAGACTTTTCACTTTTGAGTTGGAAGATACAAAGAATATTGCACTGTACAGTTATAAAGATCAAACACTTTCAGAGCTTGAGATTTGGCACAAAAGATTAGGGCACATAGGAGAAAGAACCTTGAAACAAATATGCATGGACCAATGTGTGCTTGGGATACCTAATATATCCAAACAACATATGATTTACAAGTGTGGTGCTTGTCAATTTGGTAAGTCTCACAGGTTACCCTTCTCCAAGAAAGGATATATGCATGAAGACTACCTAGAGCTTGTACACACAGATGTTTGGGGACCTAGCAAAGACCCCTCAGTCTCAGGATCAAGGTACTATGTATCTTTCATTGATGATTATAGCAGATGGACTGTATTATACTTCATGAAGCACAAGGATGAGGTATTTAATTGTTTTAAGAAATATCTTGCATTAGTTGAAAACCAGACAGGAAGAAATTTGAAGAGGCTAAGGTCAGATGGAGGAGGTGAGTACTTCTCCAATGAATTTGAAGACTTCTTGCAGGACAGAGGCATCAAAAGAGAGATAACCACAAGGTATTCTCCTGAACAGAATGGGGTAGCTGAGAGAAGAAATATGTTAATTGTTGAGACAGCTAGATCTATGCTTAATGAGAAGAAGTTACCTAACTATCTATGGGCAGAGAGTGTTTCTACTGCCACTTACCTCATAAACAGGTTACCATCTAAGTCACTTGATGGTATGACACCCTATGAAGCATGGCATGGTAAGAGACCATCATTAGATCACTGCAAAATATTTGGATGTGTAGCATATGTGCACATTCCTTCTCAGATAATAGGTAAGCTAGACCCAAAGGTTGAAAAATGCATTTTCATTGGGTATGATTTAAATAAAAAAGGTTACAGGTTTTATAATCCTAACAATAAGGGATTTATGGTAAGCAGAGATGTGATCTTTGATGAAAATGATTCTTGGTATGAGAATGAATGCAGGAAGGTTAAACTACCCTATGACTTGGAAGAGGAATTTCCAAAACTTGCAAAGGAGGAACCTACTCAGAATGAAGACTCAAGTTCAGATGATGAAGACACTATCAACCTTGAAGAATTCAAGGCATGGAAGTCCAAGGGCAAAATGAAGATGAAGAAGCTTGAATACATACCTGAATCTTCAACTCAATCAATCAGAAGATCTCAAAGAGAAAGGAAGAAACCTATTAGATATGGGTATGATACATCTCTTGTTACTAAACATTCAGTTTATCTTGCCAAAGATTTGTCAAATGAAGAACCAGGTTCATATGAAGAAGCAATAACCAAATCAGAATGGAAAGAAGCTATGGATGAGGAGATTGATGCTCTCAAAGAGAATGACACATGGGAGTTAGTACCCAAGAAGGATTCTATGAAGGTAATATGATCCAGATGGATCTTTGAGTTGAAAAGAAATTCTGATGGAACAATTAATAGGTACAAAGCCAGATTGGTAGCCAAGGGTTTTGCACAAACCCAAGGCATTTGACTATGAAGATACATTTTCTCCTGTGGCCAAGATGCCAACAATCAGAGTGTTGGTAAGTGTGGCTGCATCAAAGAATTGTAACATGTACCAATTGGATGTCAAGAATGCTTTCTTGAATGGATGGATTTCAGAAGAAGTTTATATGTCACAACCTCCTGGCTATGAGGACCATAAGAAGGTAACTTATGTGTGCAAATTAAAAAAGGCTTTATATGGATTGAAGCAGGCACCTAGGGCATGGAATTACAGGTTAACTACATACCTCCAAGACCAAGGTTTTGTCATGAGCAAGGCTGACACTTCTCTGTTCATTAAGAGAAGTAATTCAGAGGTAATATATCTCTGTGTTTATGTTGATGACATCATCATTACAGGTAATGATGTCAATGGAATCAGGTATATCAAAAGCCAGATGATGAAGGAGTTCAAGATCAATGATCTTGGTTTATTGAAGTATTTTCTAGGGCTTGAATTAGTTTACACTAATTCAGGGATATACATTACTCAGAAAAAGTATGTACAGGATATGTTGAAGAAGTTTCACTTGCAGGATGCTAAAGTAGCAAGCACTCCAATGGAGGTAAACCTAAAGCTAAGTGCCCATGAAGGTGATGAAGTAAAAGACATTACAGGTTATCAAAGTATGGTAGGTAGCTTGAACTATGCTACTCTTACAAGAATTGATATTGCATATGGAGTAAGTGTGCTAAGTCAATTTATGCACAAGCCAAGGATACCTCACTTAGAGGCTGCCAAGAGAATCTTGAAGTATCTCAAGGGTACACAGAACCATGGTTTGTATTTCCCTTACACTTCAGATATTGATATCAAAATTTATTCAGATGCAGATTGGGCAGGATGCAAGGATGATAGGAGGAGCACTTCTGGATATATTTCCTTTGTAGGTGACAAACCAATTTCATGGTCTTCAAAGAAGCAACCTACTGTTGCTTTGTCCTCCACAAAGGCAGAGTATAGAGGACTGGCTAATGCCACACAAGAAGCAATTCAGATTAAGCTTTTGTATACAGAATTGGGATTGTATACTAGGTCACCAATTATCTTTGGGGATAATACAAGTTCTCTTCACTTTGCATCTAATCCTATCTATCATGCTAGGACCAAACACATAGAGGTTCATTATCATTATGCGAGAGAGAAGTTGATAAGCAAGGACATTCAACTTACCTATGTATCAACCAACATGCAATGTGCAGATTTGTTGACTAAAGCTTTGGATGGAACAAAACTTTGCAGGTTCAAATCCATGATTGGATTGCAGGATATACTTGAAGATTGAAGATGAAGACTTAAGCCAAAATGTTTGGCTTGAGGGGGAGCTGTTGGTGTAAATTGCAAGCCTACACATTTGGCTCAAAGGATGCATTAAAGACTACACATATATGAAGAAGCATAGGAACATATGCTAGTGGTTAATTACCACTTTACCTCATTGTAAAAGTCAAATTGACTTAGAATCTTTTGTAATCACCTACCAAAGTGAGTCGTGGAAAAATCAGCTCATTTGATTGAAGGGATATCTCCAAGCATTTAGGAGCTTGATCATAGGGAGCCAAAAATTTGAATTTGAATTCAAATCTTTGTTCATTACATATAAAAAGTGAACATGAAAAGTCACGGGCAGAGAGATTATTCTCGAGTCTCATTCTACCGAGTTTGAGTGTGTGTGAGGACTATACTATAGCCTACACCTCTCTACACCATTAGGAAATGTTGTTCATGCCAATGGGATTGTATACAAGTGTTCATTAATAGATACATTTACATCATTCATCTCTGAGTACTCTGTTAGTCTACTCAAAAGTCTAGCAACTTGTCAAGGGCATATCTCCGTCAATTCTTCACCAAAGCAAGTGATTCAAAGCTTGTTGGATTCAGCTCAAAGTCTTCTACATTCTATCAAAGTTTGAAGTAATTCTATTCAGCCATTTCAGAGAAATCTGCGTCGAGGTGAACTCTGGTCATTTTTTGCTATAGTCCTAAAAAGTTGGGGGTATAACTAAACTTGCTAAATTGATTTCTCTTAGCATAGTTTATCTTTTTACATCATTCCACTTGCAAATGGTAGCTTACTAAGCTAATTAAATACCCCTAAAAGGAATTTTATCAATTTTTACTGTGATGATCATACTGAGCAAAACATTCAGCAGGTGTCAAGACATAAATAGAAGGTTTTCTTGAGTTTGTGAACTTCAAAGTTATCTGTTTTGGTTCAATCATTACACACATCACTTCCAAAGTACATAGGCTATTTTTTGGTGTTATTGGAAAGCTAAGAAGGTCTACTTATCAACTCTGAAACAAAAGAGGGCTGGTACAAAGCAGGTTTAGCAGTACCTACTCAGTTGTTGGAGAAACAATCACTAATTGAACATATATTTGAAGGTCAAATCTTAGGAAGAAAACCCCATGCCTATGTGAAGGGACAAATTCACAAGTGTATCATATTTGTAAAGTTAGTTCACCTTAGTTCTAGAAGTTTTTTAAAATCACGAGAATACGAAAATCTATATAAGTTAGTTTGTATCAACTGACGTGAGAGAGAGAGCGGGAGAAAAGAAGTAGAAGAATGAGTTCATTTTATACGACTGAGTATAGTCGGGATTCTCTGAGTGAGAAAGCATCTGTAAAACTTTTGAGTTTTCATAGCTATGAGAAAGAACTGAGTAAAGTTCTGTGTATGAGTCTCTCTCCATCATCTCCATGCTTGCCTACTGTGTGATGAATTCAAAAGTTCAAGTTTTCTGAGCAATTCGATGCCTGGCATCGAATCTTGGCTGATAAGTCATTATTTTCATTCTCTGTGTGTTAACTGTTGTTGAATCTTTTAAAATCATGAGGTTTGTGGAGCAACTCGATGCCTGGCATCGAGTTTCAGCATAAAGTCGATGCCCGACATCGACTTCTAGCATACAAGTGGTCTTCTTCATGTGTGTGTAAAAGAGAGTATTTCTGGTGCAGAAAAAGGGTCTAAAAAAGCTCAAAGTCGATGCCTGGCATCGACCTTGACTGAAATTCGATGCTAGGCATCGAATTTTTTATTTTTAGACACCCAGGAATACTAAAATAGGCAAAATTTCCAGTTTTGGAAGGTCATACCAGGTCATCTTGTGAAGGCCATAACTTGAGTTCTAAAGATCTGTTTGATGCATATGATAGCTTGTTGGAAAGCTCTACTCTTGTAGTTTTAGCCTATAAAGGTTCATGGAGAAATAATATGTGAGCTAGGAGAAATTAGCAAAATACTGAAGGTATGTCATTTCGATGACTAGGAATTTTTGTAGAAGCAAAGTTCTCACTTTAGGCTATCATTTCTCAAAGTTTGGAGTGGCAATGAGTTAATGGTGACCATAGAGGTGTTCTAGTGTCACATTAATTCATTTCTTGTGGTGTTTCATACATCAACAAGTGGTATCAGAGCAGAAAGATTCTCGAGAGCAGAAGACGACAAAGGTACGAGAAGTTTTGGAAAGTTTTTCCATTAAAGTTTCAAAGGTGAAGCATTTGAAGACACAAGGCATCAAAAGGTTACTTCAAAAGTATCCGCATACACAAAGAACTTCAAAAGGTATTATCCTTTATCCTTTAAGCTCACAGGTTGCAGCAGAAGGGAAGGAGTATGGCAGATCATATCTCCATTGACAAACTGGACAGAGATAATTACCCCGCATGGGTAATGAGAATGGAAGCCTTACTTATGAGTAAGGATGTCATGGTATATGTAACAAGTGAAGAAGAGAAGCCAGTATTTGAAGATGAAAGCCGACCAAAGAAAGAAGAACTTGATGCTTTAAAGCATTGGCAGAAGAAGGATGCAAGTGCAAAAGCATACATCTACAATACAATCTCTGATCATTTGCTACCACACATCAGAGGATTGGAATCATCTGAAGATATATGGAATGCATTGGAGTATCATTTCCAAAGCACTACTAAAGCACGGAAAGCAAGTCTATGGTCAGAGTTTACAACATTCAAGAAGAAGCCAAGTCAAAGTATTAGTGATTATGTGACTAAGATTAAGGATCTTGCAGATAGTCTTGGATCCATAGATGAAGATGTTGAAGATCACAGATTGATTGCTCAGCTACTTGCAGGTTTGAGAGGGGATGAAAGGTGGAAACCTTTTGTCTTATCAACAGAACTTTCATTAAATCATTATGTTCCAGATTTGAACTAGTTGCTTGGTTTGATGCTCACATATGAGCAAGACTTGAAGGGAGATGGAGATAAAGGACAAAGTTCTACAATGTACATGAAGAACAAGAAGAAAGGAGATAAAGGTAAAGCAAAGGATGAAGAGGAGTCTAGTTCTCAAGCTTATTATGCAAGAGGTAAAGGCACTGACAGAGGAAGACCAAGAGGTTTTGGAAGAGGAAGAGGTAATCAAAATAATAACAAGAAGGCTTGCTGGATCTGTGGATTGAGTAATCATTTGGCTCATGACTGTTGGCACAACCAACAAGGATCAAACTAAAATCAAAACAACAATAGCAGAGGTCGAGGTGGAAGATATCAAAGTAATTTTCAAAGAGGTAGACAAAGTCAAAGAGGAGGCTATGGTAGAGGTGGAGGAAGAAGTTGGGGACAAAATCAATCCTACAACACCACCTATTACAACTTTGCAAATGACACACAGAATGAAAGTCATACATCATTGATGATGAATTCAATCAGCACATCAGATAAAGAAGATCTAAAGGTATTTTACATTGACTTTGGATGTTCTAATCATTTGTCAGGAAACATAGAATTGATGTCAGAATTGGAAAAAGGCATTTCTAGCCATACAGTTCAAACAGGTGACAATACAAGACATAGTGTACATTCAATTGGAAAAGTGAAATGCAAGAGTGGAGCAGATTTGCTAACCAATGTTTTGTATGTTCCTACAATACCTAAAAACTTGATTAGTGTGGGACACATAGTTGAAAAAGGTTTTCAAGTCAGGTTTACAAATGAAGGAGTATTTGTTGAAGATCCAGATAATGGATATAATCAGATTGTCTCTGGTAAGAAAGAAGGTAGACTCTTTACTTTAAGAGTACAAGGGAACATTGGTCAAGCTTTGCTCACACATGGTGAAGGAGTGATTACAGAACTTGATCTCTGGCATAAGAGATTAGGTCATTTCAATGAAAGAGGAATTAAAGCTATGGTTGCTAATCAGTCTGTACTAGGATTACCAAATGTGCAAAGTCAACATATGGTTTATAAATGTGAAGCATGTCAAATGGGTAAAGCACACAAGTTACCATTTCATAAGAAAGGATTCAAACATGATGGAGTACTTGAGCTCATTCATACAGATGTATGGGGACCAACAAAAGAAGGATCTATCAGCGGCTCAAGGTATTGTGTTCTTTTTATTGATGATGCTATAAGATGGATAACATTATATGTTTTGAAGGAAAGATCAGAAGTGTTTGGAGCTTTCAAGCATTTTCATGCATATGCAGAGAGAGTCACATGTCAAAAGCTTAAGAGACTGAGGTCTGATGGAGGGGGAGAATACTTCTCCCAAGAGTTCAATGATTATCTTTGGAATGCAGGTATTAAGAGAGAAATAACTTGCAGGTATACACCACAACAAAATGGTGTAGCAGAAAGAAGGAACAGGACTTTGGTTGAGTTTGCTAGAGCTATGCTAAAGGAGAAGAACTGTCCAAATTATCTTTGGGCTGAGGCTGTAAATACAGCTACATATCTTGTGAATAGATTACCATGTGCAGCTCTCAATGGAATGACTCCATATCAAGCTTGGTGGGGTAAGAAACCAACATTAGATCATTGTAGAGTGTTTGGATCAATTGCATATGCTTATGTGCCATCACAACTTAGACATAAACTTGAACCAAAGGCAGAAAAATATGTGTTCATTGGTTATGATGAAAAGCAGATGGGTTACAGGTTGTGGAATCCTCTAACAAAACAATTTCTTGTTTCTAGAGATGTTACATTTGATGAACAGAAAAGTTGGTATGCAGATCAAAGTCATACAGCTGAAGAATTTGAAGAAGAGGTAAGAAGATGTGAGAAAGGAAAATCAATTGTGCAGGTAAATAGAGATGAAGTCTATATGCAAGCAAGTACATCCACAAGTGGATTAACAAGAAGAAATGAAGAAGCTCCTATATTTGATGAAGAAGTGTATCCAGACACATATGAAGAATGTGAACCAAGAAGGTCAAGCAGGACAAGGAGACTGAAGTATTTCGATAGCGATGCACCGTGCTACACTCTCCTTCTCGAGAGCTCCACGACGATATGCTCGGAGTTGAAAACCGAGCTCCTGACGCCGCACACCGTACTCCGCACAGAGGCTGTAGAATACGCAGAAAACACAGTACACAGGGAGCACGAAGACAGACTTCTTAGGTCTTACAAATGCGGTCGAACTTACCGTCCGTGATTGACCGGGCCACTATATGTTTTATTAAAGAACATATACAAAGAAGTGTCCGATGGCCATTTGGCCTTTCACATGGACACTAACGGTAACAATCTCCCACTAAAGGCCAATATGGCCAGAATAACTATGGGAGAAAAAAGAAAGAATGATAAAGAGTACCTGAGTGTAAGTATACAAACTATACCTCCCACCTGATGGGCATGTTACACAGTATACAAGTGACTGCGTAACATCAAGAATCAAGTAACCCCCATCAAGTGACAACAGTGTCGAAAGCTATCCTGTGGTAGAGCTTTAGTCAAAGCATCTGCATTATTATCTCGAGTGTGAACCTTCTCAAGAATAATGCTCTCAGTGGCTAAGCAATCTCCAATGAAGTGATACCTCACCTCAATATGCTTGGTCTTTGCATGATAGACCGGATTCTTAGCCAAAGCAATGGCACTCTGACTATCACTGAGCAAGTGAGGTACATGCTGAGGCAAACCCATATCACAAGCAAGACGAGAAAGCCACAATGCTTCCTTACATGCCTCACTTGCTGCAACATACTCTGCTTCTGTGGTGGAAACAGCTGTACATTCTTGAAGACGAGATCTCCAAGAGATAGCACCTCCAGCAAAGTGAAAAATGTACCTTGATGTAGACTTACGATTGTCTACACACCCAGCATAGTCAGAATCTGTGTAACCAATAATGGATGCTTTCCCTCTACCTAAGCATAGACACTTTTCCTTAGTGCCACTCAGATATCTCAAAATCATTTTGACCGCTTCCCAATGTTTCTTGCCAGGATTAGACATATATCTGCTCACAACTCCCACTACAAATGCAATGTCTGGTCTCGTAGCTACCATAGCATACATGAGACTACCAACAGCAGACTGATAGGGAACTTTGGTCATGAATTCCTTTTCCTCATTTGATTTGGGGCAGTCATCCTTGCTCAATTTCACATATGTGGGTAAAGGTGTACTCAATGCCTTTCCACCCTGCATATTGAATCGGTGAAGTACTTTGGATATGTACTCACTTTGAGACAAGTATATGCATCTTTTACTCCTATCACGAGTAATGCGCATGCCAAGAATATGTTTGGCATCCCCCAAATCCTTCATATCAAATGTCTGACTCAACTTCTTTTTGAGAATTGACAAATCATAAGAGGACTTCCCAGCAATCAACATATCATCGACGTAAAGTATCAAGCATATCAAGCTGCCATTAGAACATCTCTTTGTGTAGAGACAATGATCCTCATTGCTCCGAGAATAGCCTTGGGACTTCATAAAAGCATCAAACTTTTGGTACCATTGTCTAGGAGACTGTTTAAGTCCATACAAGCTCTTCTTGAGCTTACAAACTAGACTTTCCTTGCCAGGAACTACATAACCCTCTGGTTGTTCCATATAGATCTCATCTTTAAGATCTCCATGCAAGAAAGCTGTTTTCACATCCATTTGGACTAGCTCTAAGTCCTCCATTGCAACGAATCCAAGCAACATGCGCAAAGTAGTCATCTTGACCACTGGAGAGAAGATTTCCTCAAAATCAACACCATGTTGTTGCTTAAAACCCTTTGCAACAAGTCGTGCTTTATATTTTGGAGAAGCACTATCTGATGTGAATTTCAGCTTATATACCCATTTACATGGTAAAGCTTTCCTGCCCTTTGGCAAAGGTACTAAGTCCCAAGTACCATTCTTGTGAATAGAATCCAACTCACTCTTCATGGCACGCTCCCACTTGACATGATCCTCTGTCTGCATAGCCTCTTTGTAGCAAGAGGGCTCACCGGCATCTGTTAGCATAACAAAATCTAAACCTGGAACATATCTATCAGGTGGATATGAGACACGTGCAGAACGTCTCAATGGTTGCTGAACAGGAACATGTGCAGACTGATCTGAATGGACATTCTCTTGAACATCCCTATGTGCAGCATTTTTATGCATGCTAACCGGAGGACTAGTATCCTCAAACACCACTCTTCTCACTTCAACCTCCTTAATGGGTTGTTTATGCATCTTAGACTCATTAAAAATGACATCACTACTTCTGATCACTGACCGTGTTTCAAGATCCCATAAGCGATATCCAAATTGTCCTTCTCGACCATATCCAAGAAAAATGCATTTCTTTGACTTATGGTCCAACTTCTGTCTAAGATTCTTGGGTATATGAACATATGCTTCACACCCAAAAACTCGAAGATGATCATAATATGGTGGTTTCCCTGTCCATAACTCTTGTGCCACTTTCAGACCTTTGGCAGTACTAGGTGAAAGGTTAATCACATGAACTGCAGTCAATACTGCTTCTGCCCAAAAACCTTGTGAGAGGTTTGCATGATGCAACATAGAGACTACTCTATCTTGAATAGTTCTATTCATCCTCTCAGCTACACCATTCTATACTGGGGTATAAGGAGCTGTAAACTCTCTACGAATCCCTCTACACTGACAGAAAAGGCTGAATTCATGTGAGGTATACTCACCCCCATTATCTGAACGTAAAGCCTTAAGCTTAGTTCCTTTTTCAGTCTCAACTGAAGCAAGCCATTTTCTAAAAGTAGGGAATACATCATCCTTCGATTTGATAGGATATACCCAGACTTTTCTAGTAGCATCATCTATGAAAGTGACAAAGTAAAGAGAACCACCTAAGGACCTAGTGGGCATAGGACCACACACATCTGTATGAACAAGATCTAAAGGCTGAGTTGAAGAGTCAATGTGCGTTTTATGCACATTTCTGGTTTGCTTTCCATATTGACAATGCTCACAAAATGAAAAATCAGAGAAAGATAACACAGGTAAGTAGCCAGAACGAGAAAGATTTTCCATTCCACTACGAGATATATGGCCCAAACGACCATGCCAAATACAAGCCATAGGCTGTTCAGTAACAGCTAACAAGTGTTCTTTCTGTGATACAAATAAAGGGTAAAGTGAGCCAACTTTCCTTCCTTTTGCAATAACCATATTGCCCTTTGATATACGAAAGGACTGAGCATAGAAGACCACCTTGTAACCAAGGTCATCAAGTTGACCAACTGACATCAAACTGCGTGATAACTGAGGTACATGACGTACATTATGCATAGTAAATTTTGAATCGTCAATGAACTGCACAACTACATCTCCAATCCCCACAACATCACACTGGTAAGAGTCACCAAGTCTCACGGTACCAAGAGACTTTGCTGCATAATTAGAGAACCATTCTCTATGTGGTGTCACATGGAAAGAAGCACCAGAATCTAGCAGCCAGGTGTGGGAAAGAGAATCAGCCATAAGTGCCTCAGATGGCACAGTACTATCCAGTGTCAACACATCAGCATCATCAGAAATAGCATTAATTTCTTCAATCTTCACAGTCGAAGTAGATGGTGCAGGTAACTGTTTAACATGCCCATCAACATTCTGTCCTTTACCTTTAGCATTCTTTAATGCATAACAGTCTTTCTTCATGTGTCCTTTCTTATGACAATAATGGCATTCAATATCCCTCTTCCTTGATTTACTTCTGCTCTTATTCCGTTGACCATTCTTTTCCTTGTTCTTGCTCCTGCCACGTTGTTGATTCTTTCCTTGGTAAGAATCACGAACATTATATGCATCTCCACTCTGAGTGCCAACCATAGATTTTCTACGAATCTCCTCACTCAAGAGTGCTCCACATATGTCATCATAGAGGAGTTTACCACCTGGTGCACTATTGCTAATAGCTGTGCAAAATGTATCCCATGATGATGGCAGGGTGCATAACAACAATACTGCTTTCATTTCATTGTCCATATCCATTTTCTGAGCCTGTAACTGGGAGAATATGGCATCAAACTCATTTAGATGAGCAGCAACACTATCTGTGTCCTTCATACGAAGGTCGTATAATTTTCTCATCAGATATACTTTATTTGATGCCGTCTCTTTTTCATATGTATTGCATAACTTCTTCCAAAGCTCCTCTGCACTTTCACAGTCTAATACTGTAAAGTAAACATTATCTGCCAGGTGCAAGCGAATGGTAGACCTGGCCATTTCATCTAACTCATCCCAATCATCTTCATCCATGTCAGCAGGCTTCTTTGAAATCCCATTTACTGGCTTCCATTGCCTTCTTTGAATCAGCACATCTTTAATCTGATTCTTCCATAGAGCAAAGTTTGTGCCATCAAATTTTCGGATCTCAAAATGGTCTTTGCCCTGCAAGTTATAGCTCCTCCTCGGAACGCTAGCACTAGACCCTGATCCACCGGATGTGCCTGAGACCTCTGATGCCATGATCGTAGAGAACTGAATAGAATGATAATGGAGCTAGAAGAGTCCAAACACCAACAAATAAGTGTATCAAGGAGTAAATCGACCACTATATAATAGACTAAACCAGAAATCTGGAAAAATTTTGCCAGAGTATCCTCTGCAAAATTAGCATATGACCAGTGTCAAAGTATCATAAAACTGCAAGTACTGACATGTCTACCTGCATAGTGAATCACTGACTCCACTGCATATAATCAGTTACTCAATAGAAGCCAACTAGGCTTATCGAGCACCTATGAACAACTATCATACATCTCCTATGGCGAGGCTGGGTAAGTCTTCCACCTGCATCACCGAAGAGACCCCGACATCTGGGTGTCTCCCAGTTAAGAAAACCTCACCACGACCCTCTTTATCAAACGTAAAAGGCTTTATGCAAAGAACATAACCGCTATATCAATTCCCACATGGACGTACATAAGCGGTATCCACAGAAGCGTACATGGTGTGTATGTGCTCAATATATGCAGTAAAATGACACTAAAAGGCTGAATACACAGCCCAAAAAACTAGCCAATAACACCTGCAAGTGTCTATCAACTCTGATGTTTTAGGCTTTAAAAACCTGCATAAATTTGCAGCAACTGCTCCCACCAAAACTGAAAACCCCTCAAGAAACCTGTAGTTTTACGAGTGTGGCTGAAAATACAGCCCCAAAGGTTGATATTTATTGTCTGAGAAGTACAAGGAACACTCTTCTTGATGTTCTTGGACCTGTGTGAAGAGAACTACGTGCGAAAGTACTCCGAAATGGTTCCAAAAAACACCCCAAAATTGCTTCAGAAATAGGCTTTAAAAGCAAAAATGAAGGTTTGAGGGACCAAAACTTGTTCAAGGTAATGTCAACCTTAGTCTTTCCCCTTCTTCAAACACCACAAGAGTGTAGCTTAGTGGCAAGAGATTGCCACAGTTAAGCGAGCTCTGGGGGGAACAGTACTGGGATGGGTGACCTCCCGGGAAGTACCGGGAACCTCTATATTCCTTGATCGTTGAGGTCCTCCCTCGCGCACAGCCAACGGCGCCAACGGTGACTTTGGTGACTTGGATGACAAGGTATGCCAAGGTCTATGCCTTGGTCGCCGCCTTAGTCGCAAGCCTTGGAGAAAGCCAATGCTTTTTGCCTCGAATTGCTCTGATACCAGTGAAGTATTTCGATAGCGATGCACCGTGCTGCACTCTCCTTCTCGAGAGCTCCACGACGATATGCTCGGAGTTGAAAACCGAGCTCCTGACGCCGCACACCGTACTCCGCACAGAGGTTGTAGAATACGCAGAAAACACAGTACACAGGGAGCACGAAGACAGACTTCTTAGGTCTTACAAATGCGGTCCAACTTACCGTCCGTGACTGACCGGGCCACTATATGTTTTATTAAAGAACATATACAAAGAAGTGTCCGATGGCCATTTGGCCTTTCACATGGACACTAACGGTAACAGAGACAACCAGAAAGGTATTCTTATGATACTTCTTACATAACTCAAAAGAACTATGCATTTATGGTCAAAGATGATGAAGAACCTCAGAACTATGATGAAGCTAAAGGTAAGAAGCAATGGGAAGAAGCAATGAAGGAAGAGTTTAATGCATTAGAGGAGAACAAGACATGGGAACTTGTTCCTAAACCAAATGGTAAGAAAGTAATTGGAAATAAATGGGTTTATAAAGTGAAGAAGCTTGCAGATGGAAGTATAGCCAGATACAAAGCTAGACTGGTGGTGAAAGGCTATGCCCAAACCTATGGCATAGATTATGACGAGACATTCAGTCCTGTAGCTAAGATGTCAACTATAAGGACAATCATTGCTATTGCAGCTTCAAAAGGATGGACTCTAAGTCAATTGGATATAAAGAATGCATTCTTGAATGGATACATATCAGATGAGGTATACATGGAACAACCTCAAGGGTTTATAGATTCCAGGTATCCAAATTTTGTTTGCAGGTTGAGAAGAGCATTGTATGGATTGAAGCAAGCTCCAAGAGCTTGGAACTATAGACTGGTGAAGTATCTGAATGAACTTGGATATCAAAGTTCAAAAGCAGACCCAAGTCTACTTATCAGAAGAACAGAGGAAGGTACAATCTACATTTGTATTTATGTAGATGACATTATAATCACAGGTACTTCAGATGAAGGAATCAAGGAGGTAAAGAGATTACTTGAGAAAGAGTTCAAGATCAGTGACCTAGGAAAGTTGTCATACTTTCTTGGAATGGAAGTCACTTATACAGATCATGGCATATATGTATCACAAGAAAGGTATCTTCTGAACTTGTTGAAGAAGTTTGATATGGAAAATTGCAGAGAAGCTTCAACTCCACTTGAAGTTAATCACAAGCTCAGTAAATATGATGGTGCAAAATACAAAGATATGAGGAAGTATCAATCTCTTGTGGGTAGTTTGATTTATGCTACACTAACAAGACCTGATCTTAGTTATGCAGTGGGAGTTTTGTCAGAATTCATGCATTGTCCAAAGGACCCACATTGGATTGCAGGTCAAAGAGTTCTCAGATTTATCAAAGGAACTATAAAGGAAGGATTATATTATCCTTTTACATCAGATTTGAAGTTGAGAGCCTATAGTGACTCAGACTGGGCAGGTAACCAAGATGACAGAAGATCAACTCATGGTTACATGATATACATTGGTGATAAGCTTGTAAGTTGGTGTTCAAAGAAACAACATACAGTAGCATTATCATCAACTGAAGCAGAGTACAAAGGACTTGTGGAAGCAGCTAAGGAAGTCATATGGATGCAGACATTGTTCAAGAGCTTAGGCATTGATCAAGGTACACCTACAATACTTGGAGATAATATGAGTTCACTCTATCTTGCAGCAAATCCAGTATTTCATGCAAGGACAAAGCACATAGAGATACAGTATCATTTTCTCAGAGAAAAGGTAATGGAGAAGGAGATTGAAGTGGAGTACATTTCTACTAAAGATCAGTTAGCAGACATAATGACAAAGAGCTTGGATGGTGTGAAGACCAGCAAATTCAAAAGCATGGCAGGAGTAAAAGAAAAGAAGATCATATGAAGAAACAGAGAATGTCAAATAGTGATTGAGGGGGAGCTGTTGGAGAAACAATCACTAATTGAACATATATTTGAAGGTCAAATCTTAGGAAGAAAACCCCATGCCTATGTGAAGGGACAAATTCACAAGTGTATCATATTTGTAAAGTTAGTTCACCTTAGTTCTAGAAGTTTTTTAAAATCACGAGAATAGGAAAATCTATATAAGTTAGTTTGTATCAACTGACGCGAGAGAGAGAGCGAGAGAGAAGAAGTAGAAGAAGGAGTTCATTTTATACGACTGAGTATAGTCGGGCTTCTCTGAGTGAGAAAGCATCTGTAAAACTTCTGAGTTTTCATAGCTATGAGAAAGAACTGAGTAAAGTTCTGTGTATGAGTCTCTCTCCATCATCTCCATGCTTGCCTATTGTGTGATGAATTCAAAAGTTCAAGTTTTCTGAGCAATTCGATGCCTGGCATCGAATCTTGGTTGATAAGTCATTATTTTCATTCTCTGTGTGTTAACTATTGTTGAATCTTTTAAAATCATGAGGTTTGTGGAGCAACTCGATGCCTGGCATCGAGTTTCAGCATAAAGTCGATGCCCGGCATCGACTTCTAGCATACAAGTGGTCTTCTTCATGTGTGTGTAAAAGAGAGTATTTTTGGTGCAGAAAAAGGGTCTAAAAAAGCTCAAAGTCGATGCCTGGCATCGACCTTGACTGAAATTCGATGCTAGGCATCGAATTTTTTATTTTTAGACACCCAGGAATACTAAAACAGGCAAAATTTCCAGTTTTGGAAGGTCATACAGGATCATCTTGTGAAGGCCATAACTTGAGTTCTAGAGATCCGTTTGATGCATATGATAGCTTGTTGGAAAGCTCTACTCTTCTAGTTTAAGCCTATAAAGTTTCATGGAGAAAAAAATATGTGAACTAGGAGAAAGTAGCAAAATACTGAAGGTATGTCATTTCGGTGACTAGGAATTTCTGTAGAAGCAAAGTTCTCACTTTAGGCTATCATTTCTCAAAGTTTGGAGTGGCAATGAGTTAATGGTGACCATAGAGGTGCGCTAGTGTCACATTAATTCATTTCTTGTGGTGTTTCATACATCAACATCAGTCTCGTGGAGCATCCATCCATCTATCCCAACAGACACCATAGCAATGGTGTGTGCAGATATCTTAAAAGATGACAACAGTTATACTACGAAGGAGGAGTTTAGTGCAACATGAGAGAGGATAATGAAGCAGAAAGTTCCTACATTCCCCGTAGCAGAGCAGAGTGGCATGGCCCACTCTAGCATTGATCTTGATGCCCCTAGAAGAGGGGAGGAAGAAGACAAGCTTCATGATGTAAGTGGTAATTAAATTAAATAAATGAATAATTTAAGTTAACAAAGTAAGAGCTTGAATTCTCATTTTTTCTTAACAGGAAGCAATTGAGCTAGATAAGTACACGGCAAGATTTGGTGGGGATCGAGCTTCTCGCGGGAGTGGTTCATCCGTTCTTCTAAAAGTGTTCATTGCACTTACCTTTTTCCAATGTACTTAAAAATTTTTAGCATATTTTATTTGCACATGCAGCTTATTTCATGCATCGATATGGGTCATTAGAGATTTTCAGTACCCAAGGAATGGAAAAGTTAGACTACAAAGCGAGGGGTGTCTGCTTCAAAAACACGTGACATGGTGGTGGTCCAATGCAATCAAACTACATGGAGGAGATGTTTAATTGGTTTTACTGCACTACATTCTCGAGAAAGTTTTTTTGTGGAACGACTTAGGGATTCAAAATTGGCAAAACTTGCGAGAAGGACGCAACACAACATTGCCAGTGAGAAATGGAAGTCATCATTAGGACCTCTCCATCATGCCCAATGGTGTGCTAGGAGACTATGAGAAGGCTCAACTTGGAAGTATCCCATTATGCGGTAAAACCTATGATTATTGTAATCTTGGTTTCAATGTTTTATTATTTATATTATAATATTCTATATGTTTTTAAACAGGTTGTGTCCGTTCTAGTGTGAACAAACAGTTTTTTAAAAACTCTACAAATAGAGAGAATTCACTTCATTTCATAATTTTTGCAACTCAAGAGCATGGCACGCACCAAGAAAACTACAAGGAAAGATTTCCTAGCCCTTATCTAGGGACACAATGCCCACCATGGTTGCAACCCCCCCCCCAAAGACCCCGAAGTGGTTCCCAGAGCACATATGTGCCTGTGTCACGTGATGGCACACCACTTGGGAGCAATCCATGATGAGAACATGAAGTGTCCAATAGACAAGAATATTTCACTCCAAGACGATCATAGTCAGATTCCGATGATGAGCCACCAACAAGGACACCCATCAAGGCAAGACCCAAACAAAAGTTGATGAGAAGGGTTGTATTAGAGAGCGATGAGGAGTCATCCCCGAATGACGAAAGCAGCAATCAACCACCATGGAATGATATGCAAATTCCAACGAGCCATAGGGTGACACATGGAGGCAAGACACTTCCACAAGGACAAGGGCAAATACCAACATAGGAGGAAAGGGAGAAAAGTCAACAACCACATCGACAACAAAATGTGCAAGATGAAGTTGGACCCTCACATTGTGTACATCGGAGAAAGAGAAACTATCAACCACAACGTAGACCTCAACGACATCCGAACATACCTCCCAATGCAAGAGCTCCACAAAGACAAAGGAGGCACTGTAGGGCTTCCGCAGAGATATGAAACTACCAAAAGTCTGTTAAAATACTCATACCATGAAGAACTTTTGCAATAGTAGCAAAAGAAGAACTACAAAGCTACTATGCAGGTCTACGAATACAAGGGATAGCACTTCAAGTGCTTCAAGAGGTAGTTGAGGCCTACCTCATCTCCATGCTTGAGGACTCTAACTTGTGTGCTATCCATGCCAAGAGAGTAACCATACAACCCAAGGACATTCAACTAGCAAGAAGAATTAGAGGAAATAGCCCATGACATGTGTATATTGTACCCTTTGATAGGCCTACTTTGTGATGTAATACAATGATTAATAGAATTTTTTTTTTACCTATATGTTCTTTGTGTCTTTTTTTTTTCTCTCTCTCACTCTCTCTATCTTTGACTCTCCACCATAAGTGTATGCAAATAACTTTGCTTCAGTCAGTTATATATGGAATGAGTTGAACCTGCATGCATTTGCCTATTGTTTTTTGACTAGATATGTACATGTTGTACCTAATTTTTCCCTATCATTGACACTTGTTGCAAACTATCTTGAGATTCTCCAACTTTCTTAACAACTAGGGTTATGAATTAAGTAGTTCCTCCAGGTTCTTTATAGCTTGAATAGTTATCAACTGGCTTCATGGCAAATGCATATTCTATACGGAGCTTCAATAGTCTATCGAAATTTCTCATGAAGGCATGCAAGGTGCAAAAGTGGACATTGACTAAAGGGAATGGAATAATGGGAATACAATCCTTATCCAAAATGTCATGATTACATGTACCTAACATGGGACACCTCATTAAAGGTATATCCCATTCAGTAGATGGAGATGCATCTGTGCCATTAGCTAAATCATCTACGTTGTTTTGTTTTCTCTTTGTTGGTTTATAACCTTGTGTGCAATATGGACAAGGATAGAGAGCAGATGCACCTTGTTTGCACCCTAACATGCATTTGATAGTCTTTGAGTCTCCACCTAAGTGCCACTCTACTTTCAAAATCACCTAGGCCTTCTACAGTGAATTTAGCACCATGAATTTGAGAAGTTATCACCTCTGTGATCCATGGGGTCCTACTAAAAATTGTTGGGAAAGATGGATGGATACTCCAAGCAATGAGTTGGTATTGCAAATCCCTACTCTATACCATCCCTCTTTCACTTTAGTCTTGCATTGTAGGGCCTTTTAGCTTTCCAATGACACTAAATAAGTGCCTATGTAATTTGGAAATGATGTATATAATGATTAATCCAAGACAGACTACTTTCCAATTCACAATTCATAAAAAACCTTCTATTTTGGTTGGCACACCTGCTGCTTGTTAAGCTCAATGCTCCCAATACAGTAGGAATTAGAACAATTCCTTCTAGAGGTATCAACTTAGCTTAAAGATCTAATGATTACAAGTGGAATCACTTAAAATGATTGACTATATACAGAGCAATCAATTTAGCAAGTGTAACATTACCCCCAATTTTTTAGGACCTCTGCAGAGAATGACCAGTGACCACTTCGAGCCGCTTTTCTTCCAATACACTTAATGGAATGTCCTAAAAATTTGTGACCATGTAGTAGAATTAGAGTTGATTCCAACGAGTCATAGAACATTGAAAATTGTTGAGTAGTGACTGAGATATGAGCAAGACAAGAACACTGTTTTGAGTGACAATGACTGAGAGATCAATAGATATAAGCAATGATCTATTGTAGTATATGATAATATTGTACATGATCATTGGCATGATAATCAATGTCCAATGATAGTGGAAAAAATAGGATATAGTATGAGCCTCTCTATTACATCAAATGATAAACTCTAAGCTCAGTAATAGGGGCCTTAAGCTGCGAGTTTTGAAGTGTTCTTTTATAATGATTTTCTTCAAATTTGAATTGAATTCAAATTTGGTTCTCTCTAAAACATTTATCCTCTAATATAGGAGATATTCTCTCCAAATGAAGTCATAGCTTTTCATTCTATCTAACTCCACGAGTTTAGTGGATTTATAAGAATCTTCCAAGTCAATTGAATTTTACAAATGGTTAAAGATAAAATTCCATAGGCAATGGTTCTCATGGGTCTTCAATCATTTGCACATAAAGACTTCTCATGCCTAGCCAAGTGTGTAGGCTTGGCACTTGCACCAATAGCTCCACCTCAAGCCAAACATCTTGGCTTGGTCTTCTTCATCAATCCTCTTGAATGCCCGACAATGCAATCATAGCTTTAAATCTGGCAAGTTTAGTACCATCAAGTGCTTTGCTCAATAAGTCTACACATTGCATATTAGTTGATACATATGCCAACTGAATTTCCTAGCTCAATAGATTCTCTCTCACATAATGATAGTGGACCTCAATATGCTTGGTCCTAGCATGATAGATAGGATTTGCTGCAAGATGTAATGAACTTATATTGTCTCCAAAAATCATTGGAGAGTTAGCATGAAATCCCAAGTCTGCATATAGCAATCTGATCCATATGGCCTCTTGAGTGGCATTGGCCAATCCTCTATATTTTTCCTTTGTTGAAGATAAAGCAGCAGTAGTTTGCTTCTAGGAAGACCATGAAATGGGCTTATTACGTGCGAAAGAGAGATAACCTGAGGTACTCCTTCTATCATCTTTGCAACTTTCCCAATCTGCATCTGAGTATATTTTGATGTCCAAATCTGAAGTATAAGGAAAATATAAACCTTGATTTTGAGTGCCCTTAAGGTACTTCAAAATCCTCTTCGGAGCTTCCAAGTGAGGTGCTCTAGGTTTTTGCATAAATTGACTTAGGACACTTACTCCATAAGCAATATCAATCCTTGTTAATGTAGCATAGTTTAGGCTTCCCACTATGCTTTGGTATGCTACAATATTTTCAAGCACATCACCTTCATGAGCACTTAATTTTGGGTTTATCTCCATAGGAGTGCTTGCTACCTTCGCATCCTGCAAGTGAAATTCCTTCAGCATATCGTGCACATACTTTATTTGAATGATATAAATTCTAGAATTTGTATAGACTATTTTAAGTCCAATAAAATACTTTAGTGACCCTAGATCACCGATTTTGAACTCTTGCATCATTTGATTCTTGATCTGGTTGATGCTATTAGCATCATTACCTATAAGTATGATATCATCAACATACACACATTGATATATTACCTCTAAATTACTTCTCTCAACAAACAGATAAGTATCTGCTTTACTCATGATGAATCCTTGATCTTGAAGGTATGTAGTCAACCTATGGTTCCATGCCCTAGGTTCCTGCTTCAATCCATAAAGAGCTTTGTTTAGTTTACACACATAATTTACCTAGCTTGGGTCCTCATAGCCAGGAGGTTGAGCCATGTAAACCTCCTCTGAAATCCATCCATTAAGAAACACATTTCTTACATCCAATTGGTACATGTTCCAATTCTTTGATGTAGCCACACTTACCAATACCCTGATGGTTGGCATTTTGGCCACAGGTGAGAAGGTTTAGTCATAATCAACTCCTTGGGTTTGTGCAAAACCCTTATCCACAAGTCTATCTTTTTATCTGCTTATGGATGCATGTGAATTTCTCTTGATGTTGTAAATCCATCTAGAACCAATTACCTTCATAGACTCCTTCTTTGGCACTAGCTCCCAAGTATCATTCTCCTTGAGTGATTCAATTTCTTCATCCATAGCTTCCTTCCATTCTGCCTTGGTCTTTGCCTCTTCATATGATGATGGCTCTTCAAGTGATCAGTCTTTGGCAAGATAAATAGAATGCTTAGTAACTAAAGAAGTGTCATACCCATATCTGATTGGCTTCTTACTCTTTCTTTATGATCTTCTGATTGCTTGGTTGGATGATTCAAGTATGTCCTCTAGCTTCTTCATCTTGACTTTGCCTTTGGATTTCCATGCCTTGAATTCTTCTAGGTTGCTGATGTCCTCATCACCTAATTTGATGTCTTCAATCTGGTTTGGCTCCTCCTTGGTGAGGCTTGGAAACTCCTCTTCCAAGTCATAAGGAAACTTTACTTTCGTGCATTCACTTTTAAACCAAGAATCATTCTCATCAAAGAGAACATCTCTTATGACCATTAATCGTTTTTTGGAAGGATTATAAAACCTGTATCCTTTCTGATTCAAGTCATACCCTATGAAGATGCACTTCTCTTCCTTAGGGTCTAGCTTACCTCTGATTTGAGATGGGATATGCACATAAGCAACACATCCAAAGATCCTGCAATGATCAAGTGAAGGTCCTCTACCATGCCATGCTTCGTATGGGGTCATCCGATCAAGAGATTTTGATGGCAACCTGTTAACAAGATAAGTGGCAATAGATATACTTTCTCCCCACAAATCATTAGGTATTTTTTCTCATTTAGCATTGACCTAGTTGTTTCAACAATTAATCTAGTTCTCCTCTCTGCCATTTTGCTTAGGGGTATACCTTGTTGTGATTTCCCTTTTGATTCCTCTATCCTACAAGAATGCATCAAGCGCATTTGAGAAGTACTCACCTCCTCCATCTGACCTTAGTCTCTTTAGGCTTCTTCCTGTTTGGTTTTCCACAAGTGCAAGATATTTCTTAACACTAGTTTGGTACCAAAACAGGACACTTAAGTGTCCTTTTTTGATAATTTTCCAAAAAATCACACACCTTCTATAAAGCGAATTTGAGAAAATCCTTTAACACACATATAAAGTATACTTCAAAGGTTAATGAAAAATTATAAAACACAATAAATCATATTTTGTGTTCATGTAAATAGCCTCTCAAGATGCTATGGTAGTGAACAGGATGAAAATTCCTGATCAAATGTATTTTTATCAAAGAAAAAAATTCATCATATGAAAAAGAAATTTATACATATTCCTTGAAACATAGATCACATAGTATGAGCCTCAAAAGCACTTAGAAAAATCATTTCAATTCAAATAAAATAAATTATTTTGACTTTGTACACCAAACACAACAACTAGTTCTAAACATGGTTCAAACAAACTTATGGGAATCCACAGAAGTGTACAAATGTGCCAACAATCAAACAAGGTATGAAGACAACAAGCAAGATATAAAAATCAACTACTATGAATCTAGTCACCAAAAATAGAAAACTAAAGCCTATATATATGACTCAAAAGAATTTATGGACATCATTCAAGGTGTACACATTCAAGATACCAAGTAGAAAATGTGTGACATAACAAACCAAAGCTTACATATATGAGGCTAAAGAATTTATCAAAATCCAATAAAATTTTCACGTTTTTGGACACAACCAAGAATCTTTTGTTGTGTGGGCATCAACCAAATTCTACAGATACAATCATGAATAGTTTGTGGACACATACTCAAAAGTCTTTTATCTAATCTTTGATATCATAAAATGATAAGGATCATTTGAAAAAATTTTATTATTTCCATCATGGATGCCATCTTCTTTTTGTCAGATGAAATATGTATTCCAATTATTTTCATTCTTATCACAATCACCATTGCGGATTACATATTATTTGACGAGATTAAGAATGAAACATGGCATGAAAGCATATTTTGCAAGGTTTAATACTTAGAATAGAATTTAAATAATTATTATTTTTCATCATAAGTTTTTATTCCACCTTTGGAGCTATGTTCTTTTCATGAACATAGAAATATATGCTTTGCCAATTCAGCATGAAAGTCAACACCAAATACAATGGCTACTTGTTCAAAGCGGAGGCCTTCTAACTTTGAATAAAAATATGCATTCAATTAGAATGAAGTTTATCCATTGATAACTTGCGAATTTTCTTCAATCTCACTTACGCACAAATTATAATGAGCCATTCTTTAAAAGGTGTGATAAATGCCAGTGCTCTAGAGAAGACAAGTTTTGAGTCCATGTTTATCACTTACGAAAGTGTTCAACCTTCTCCAAAGATCCCTAGACACTTGCTTTACATTGCCAAAGTCCATGAACAACTTTCCATTTCTCAAAACGTATCCAATTTGTCAAAATGTTTGAATTGTGTTATTTTTTCAGTTATGCTAAAAGTTAAATTTTTGAAAATCCCCATTTTCTTCTTCATTTAATAACCCATGTGAAGTTGTAAAATGTCAAAGATTATACTTTTCTCTAAAAGTACATGATGTGGTCTATCAAATCCAAGTGAGTATGCCATCAAAGCGTCAAGGGTGTCATCAAGAAAAATCAATCAATTTGGTGTAAAAGCAGGACACTTAAGTGTCCCAGGACACTCAAGTGTCCTAGTACAAAACTAGTGTTAAAGCAATTGAATACTTCATCTTTATGCTTCATAAAATATAAGATAGTCCATCTACTGAAATCATCAATGAAAGATACATAATACTTTGATCCAAAAATTGAGGGATCCTTACTTGGTCCCCATACATTTGTATGGACAAGTTCTAAGTAGTCCTCATGCATGTAGCCTTTCCTTGACAAGGGTAACCTGTGAGATTTTCCAAACTGACAAGCACCACATTTATAGATCATGTGTTGCGTGGATACATTAGGTATCCGAAGCACACATTGATCTCTACATATTGGCTTTAAGTTCTCTCACCAATATGACCTAATCTCTTATGCCAAATTTCAAGCTCTGACAATGTTTGATCTTTGTAGCTATAAAGTGCAATATTCCTTGTATCTTCAAGTACAAATGTAGATAATCTACCTATCTTTTCTCCTTTGGCAATTGTCTTGAATCCATGTTGGAGATCCTCCACAAATGCTCCATATTTGTTGAGCCTAACCTGCAAACACTTTTCCACAATCTATCCAACACTCATCAAATTTTTGGTAATTGTAGGTACATATAGAACCTTGATCAACAGATTTCTATTTCCATCAGAGGTTTTAACATTTCCTACCTTGACTACTGAGTGCTTGGTGTCATCACCTGTTTGTACTTGATGTTTTCCCTTAGGTTCCTCAAGGTCAGAGAGAAGAGCTACATTGCTTGCCACATGATTTCAACATCCTGAGTCAATGTAGAAGAGATGGTCATCATTCATATCTTGCTTTGAAGTCATATTCATGATCAAAAGGGAATCCTCTTGTTCCTTTGTATAATTGTTGTAGACTTTCCTTGATTTTTACCCTCCTTGGTAGTTGCTATTGTAATTGTTGTTGTAATTGTTATTGTAGCCTTGATGATGGTTGAATCTTCCTCTTGATTGTGTGTAGCCACCTCTTTGGAAACTTCTACCTCTCTAATTCTTGAAGTTCCTATAACACTCATCTGTAGTGTGATTTGATAAGCCAAAAATATTACATGGGGAAGAGTTGAAAGGTCTCCCCCTACCTTGCTTATCTCCTCTGCCTCTACCTCTTGAGTTTCTACCTCTCCCTCCATAGTTGGCTTGAGAGGTTGTACCTTCATCCATTTATCTTTAGACTTGCCTTTATCTATATATAGAGCAGAAGAGTTATTACCTCTTGATGAATCTCCATTTTTGTTGAGCTTGGTCGCATGGGTAAAGATTTGCCCCATGATGGTAAGATCTAGAATCTGCATGTCCATGTACAAGTCCATAGCAGTTGTGAAGTTCCCCCATTTGTCATCTGCCTTAATACCATTGATTACTTGTCTCACAATTTGCTCCTCTTCAATATCCTCTCCTATGATTGCTAATTGTTCAACCACATCCTTGACTTTGGTCACATACTCTGAGATGCCTTGCTTGGGCTGCTTTCTTTGAGTGGTAAACTCAATCCACAATTGGTTCTTCCTAGCCCTTATGTTGGAAAAAAAAATATGATGACAATTTCTCCCAAGTCTCTTGGGATGTCTTACAGTTCCTAATGTGTGGAAGAAGAAAGTCAGAGATAGAGTTAAGTAAGTATGACCTTGCTAATGCATCTTTGGCACACCATGAATTGAGTCTTTCATGCTCCTCTCTTGTGGGTTGTCCTTTGGTTCTGAAAATGAGCATCTCCTCAGCTCTTGAGATGTATCCATAGAGATTCCTTCCTTGGAAGTTTGTCTTCATCCTCAAGGACCATGCTTGGTAGTTGTTCCTGTCCAATTTATCAATGAAAGAAGGAAAAACATCTCCCATTTTACCTTAGCTTTGCTCTAATACCACAATTGGGAAAGATGGATGGATACTCCAAGAAATGAGTTGGTACTGTAAATCCTTGCTCGGTACTAGCCCTCTTTCACTTTAGTGTTGAGTTGTAGGCCCTTTTAGCTTTCCAATGACACTAAATAAATGCCTATGTACTTTGGAAATGATGTATGTAATTATTAATCCAAGACAAACTACTTTCCAATTCACAATTCATCAAAAACCTTCTATTTTGCTTCACACACTTGTTGCTTGTTAAGCTCATTACTCCTAGCACAATAGGAATCAGAAAAATTCTTCTAGAGGTATTAAACTAGCTTAAAAAGCTAATGATTCCAAGTGGAATCACTTAAAATGATTGACTATACACAGAGCAATCAATTTAGCAAGTGTAGCATTACCCCCGATTTTTTAGGACCTTTGCAAAGAATGACCAATGACCACTTCAAGCCACTTTTCTTCAAATCCACTCAATGGAATGTCTTCAAAATTTTCAACATGTAGCACAGTGAGATCGGATTCCAAGAGCCATAGAACATTGAAAATGGTTGAGTAATGATTGAGATATGAGCAAGACAAAAACATTGTTTTGAGTGACAATGACTGAGAGATCAATAGATATAAGCAATGATCTATTGTATTATATGATAATGTTGTATATGATCATTGGCATGATAATCAATGCCCGATGATAGTGCGAAAAATAGGATATAGTATGAGCCTCTCTATTACATCAAATGATAAACTCTAAGCTCAGTAATGGGGGCCTTAAGCCACGAGTTTTGAACTGTTCTTTTATAATGCTTTTCTTCAAACTTGAATTTGAATTCAAATTTGGCTCTCTCTAGAAAAGTGATCCTCTAATCTAGGAGATATTCTCTCCAAATGAAGTCATAGCTTTTCATTCTATCTAGCTCCACGAATTTAGTGGATTTATAAGAATTTTTCAAGTCAATTGACTTTTACAAATGGTTAAAGATAAAATTCCATAGGCAATGGTTCTCATGGGTCTTCAATCATTCGCACATAAAGACTTCTCATGCCTAGCCAAGTGTGTAGGCTTGGCACTTGCACCCACAAAAATCCATGTAAGAACATCATTGGATTCTTTAGGTACTTCAATAGCACCTAACCACCATATATCTTTCTCGGATTGGACACTATATGTAAAGTGATGGGTAGTTTCTTTACTTTCATCAATAATGGCATGGGCCATAGCTTCATTCATGGGTGTCACACTAAGTCTCTCCATACGTCGTCCCTTTATGATTTGACATTCGTCTAGCTTCAATACAAACTTGAGTTTGGAACCACAATCTACATCAAATAACAAACATTATATCAATAAAAATACTATGAATATCATTATCACAACAATGGATATACCTTGAATTGTGAATTTGTAAAATTTAACCATTTCCTTTTGAAGCCTCTCCAAATTGACAAATATATTGCTCTACTTTGTGTAGATGAATCCCTTTCTAGACACATTTTTCAACTCTTTCTTTGATGTAGATGAATGATAAATGGATGCAGGCATAACATCTTCTATATGCAGGTAATTGCCAAGAGTATTGGCTACATCCTCATTGGTCATCATATTCTTCATAGATACCTTATAAGGGCATGGAAAAATGCTTTGAAAAATACCTTTGTTTTGTAGAGCCTACTTCAAAAGATTGTACAATGGAGTGTATGCTCTAGTACTAACACATGCTTCATCACATACCATCTGTACCTCACTAGGACTAATAATATCTTCTAAGCTGCCTGCAACATCTTTAATCACTTGGGTTTTGATGTGATTTCCTATTGGTGAATCCAAAATCATAAGCATATGTTTGTTGCTAAGAAAAGAATTCAGAAACCTCAATTGATCCTCCATTGTTGAGGACGCACTAGCATCTTCAACAAATGACCTGCACAATAAGAAAATCAATCTAGAAGTCTTTTAACATAAATAAACAAGCAAAACACATACCTAAGTGCATAAACACGTCGCTTCCATGCTCCACCACCAGTTGAAAGAGCTTGAAAGGATGACAATGGTCATTTCCTATATCTCATCCCAATTGGAGTCTCTTTTAGTTGTGTAAGATTGGCTTTTAACTTTGTAATTGTGCTCTCCTTTTCTTCCACATCTTGTTGGAGTCTATTATTCTGCTCATCCAAAGATTTGATAGCACTTTCTACACTGTGTATAGCACTCTCTAAACTGTGTATCTTGAAATGTTTGTGATTGTTGGAGCAAGACAATCATCAATGGATGATTACATGAAGGCTAGGAATGAAGAAGTGAAGAAAAGACTCAAGCTCAAAGCACGAAGTGAAGTGAAGAATCAGGAAGAAATGTTCCATACATTTATGTATACTAGCTTTGGAAAAATACTTCAAAAATACTTTGATATAGTCACATGTTCATATTGATATGTATATATACACTCATTTATAGTTGTGACATAGAAGAGAGATGAAGAATATATGAGAGTATAGTCAATAGAATTCAAGTTTTCTAAGTGATGATGTGTAGAGAGTTTGCTCGTGAGATTAGCGACTAATCTTTTCTAGAATTCTCTCATGTGATCATTGTTGGAACATCAAACTTACACTATGCTTGAGGTGGATTTGATCTACATCAAAGGCTATTGCGTCGAAAGAATATCCGTTGGAGAGTTCTTTTTCATATGCTCATTTATTGTATTTTTTGAGAATATTTTGATGGCTCATTTACCGTTGTAAAAGCCTTGAGTTGTACACATGTAAAGGTACAAATATAGGGCCAAAATCCCACGAAATTTTGGTGGTTGAAGTTGCATTCAATCAAGCAATCAATCACCTAAAAGTAGATCAATCAAGATCTTCACTTTTCCTAGATTGTAGGGAAGTGAATTGATTCCCTCCAACAACCATTCCCACCTTCATTTGAATTCAAATTCAAGTTGTAAAAGTCGTGGAACACTCCTAGAGGCTATATAAGGAGTTGAAATCACTTGTACATTACATGGAAGCAATATACATACACTTGTGACCATCATTGTCTTGCTCCTTCAATTTTCTGCATCATCTTCTTCGCCAACAGTAATCTTGCAGAGGCTGATGCTCTCTCCTCAAAGCTCCGAATTGCGTGAAAGAAGACTCATTGGAAAGGTATCAGTGTATAGTTTATGCCTGTAAATTTTCAAAGCATTTGGTTCAGCAGATTTGGAGAAATCGCAGTTTTTCTGCCTCGGGGTCAATCTCTGCGTATTCCTGAAAAATAGGAGGTACCACCGGTGAATGTCGCATTCATTCCTATAGCATATTTTGTTTATTCCTTATACTTTTGTGCATTGCATACACTCAACCCTATGTGTATCACTCCCATAAAATGATTTTTTCTAATTGTAATCACGCTGGTCGCTATGGGCATTTGAAGTTCATTGTCTCTTCCATAGATAGTAAGTTTTTTGAGCTAGTCGACCCGCGAACCTATCTGTTTTGTATCGACTCATTCTCCTTGATGCTCCAAGGTACATAGTGTGTTTCTTTGCACTTATAGCATGCCTATAAGGTCTATTTGAGTCTCCAAAAGCTCAAGGGCTGGTCTTGTGCCGGTTGGCTTGACCAAACTTCATCACTTCGAAACACACTTTTCTACCTTCGACAAGCTTCTCCAAGTTCTTTCAGTGGTATCAGAGCTAGTTCAAGATGGGTGACGGCTTTCCCTCAATGATCGAGAAGCTTGATCGACACAACTACGCGGCTTGGCAAATCAGAATGGAGGCCTACTTGCAAGGTAGAAATCTTTATGGAATTGTAGCAGGTGATGAAGCTATGCCTATTCCAAGATCCAAAGGAGGACCTACACAAGAGGAGACAGATAAGCTCACACTTTGGTGCGCAAGGGATGCTCAAGCAAGGTCGTACATACTAAACTCTATCTCTGACTTTCTATTACCACATCTTAGAGGATGCAAGACATCTCAAGAGACTTGGGATGCCCTGGAGACTTTCTTTTCTGCTAGTACCAAAGCAAGAAAGAATCATCTTTGGAACGAGTTCAACCAAATGAAGAAGACACCTAAACAAACCATCACAGAGTTTGTTACCAAGGTCAAGGAGGTTGCGGATCAGTTATCATCCATTGGAGAGCTGATTGAAGAAGAGGTCATCATGAGGCAAATTCTCAACGGCATTCAAAGTGATAAGCAATGGCAATCCTTCACGACGGCTTACGATCTCATCATGGATGTGCAAACTCCAGACTTCAACATCTTTCTTGGACAACTCTTCAATCAAGAAGCCAACAATAGCATAAAGGAAGGTAACTCTTATCATGGTAGTTCAACGAGTGCTCTATGTGCAGATAAGAAGGATAAGAAGCAGAAAGGCAAGAAGAAGGAAGAAGACGAAGAAGAGACTTCCCAAGCCAACTTCACAAGCAAGAGCAAGTGGAAAGGGAAGAAGAAAGGACCAAAGCAAAACAAAGCCAAAGGTCAGAATGTTCAACCTTGTGCCATATGCGATAAGACCAACCACACCAGTCAGAACTGCTGGTTCAATGGGAAGACCCAGAAAGGAAGTGGAAGAGGTGGATATGGCGGCAATAGAGGTAGAGGTGGACACAACTTCAACAACAACAATAGAAGCTATAATAGAAGGGACTACAACAATTATTCACAAGATCAACCACATGAAGACTCATTACTTCTTATGAACCTAAGCCACAAAGAAGGTAAAGAAGATGATCATTTTTTCTACATAGATTCAGGATGCTCGAATCATGTTGCAGGCAACATTGCTCTTCTATTTGACTTGGAAAGTCCAAAGCATAGACATGAAGTGCAAACAGGGGATGACACGAAGCACAATGTGGAGAAGATTGGTAATGTCAAAGCTTCCAATGGCAGGACAAACATTCTGAGTAAGGTTCTCTATGTACCCACTATCACTAAAAACCTAATAAGTGTAGGCCAAATAGTTGAAAAAGGCTTGCAAGTTAGGTTCACCCAACATGGAGCTTTTGTGGAAGATCCATGTCAAGGCTTCAAGAACATAGCCCGAGGTGAGAAGCATGGTAGGCTCTTTACTTTCGAAGTAGGAGATACCAAGAACATAGCTCTATTCAACTTTGGGTCTCAAACCCTAAGTGAGCTTGAAGTGTGGCATAAGAGACTTGCTCATGTGAATGAAAGAACCTTGAAGGATATATGCAGGGATCAAAGTGTTCTAGGACTGCCGAACATATCAAAGCAACACATGATCAATAGGTGTGATGCATGTCAGATTGGGAAGGCACAAAGACAACCATTCAACCACAAAGGCTACATCCACAACAACTTATTGGACTTAGTACATACAGATGTATGGGGACCAAGTCAAGAACCTTCATTGGCAGGATCAAGGTACTATGTCTCATTTATTGACGACCATAGTAGGTGGACTGTTCTATACTTTATCAAGAGTAAGAATGAAGTGTTTGATTGCTTCAAGAAGTATCTTGCGCATGTGGAGAATCATACAGGTAGATCACGAAAGAAGCTCAGATCTGATGGAGGGGGAGAATACTTCTCCAAAGATTTTGATGAGTTCTTGGAGGATAAAGGTATCAAAAGGGAAGTGACTACCAGGTACTCTCCTCAACTAAATGGAATTGCAGAGAGGAGAAACAAGACATTGGTTGGATCAGCCCGAACAATGCTTGAAGAGAAGAAGTTGCCACATTATCTATGGGCAGAAGCTATTTCAACTGCAGTGTACCTTGTCAATTGACTACCATCCAAATCACTTCAAGGTATGACTCCTTATGAAGCATGGCATGGAAGAAAACCTAGTCTTGGACATTGCAAGGTTTTTGGTTGATTAGCTTATGTTCATGTACCATCACAAATAAGAGGTAAGCTAAATGAAAGGGCAACAAAGGCAGTGTTTATTGGATATGATTCAACTCAGATGGGTTACAGGTTCTTCAATCCTTCAACCAAGCAATTCACTACAAGTAGAGATGTTGTGTTTGAAGAACACAGGTCTTGGTATGATGAAGACAAACAAAAGGTAACACTACCATATGTGTTGGAACATCAAGCTTACACTATGCTTGAGGTGGATTTGATCTACATCAAAGGCTATTGCGTCGAAAGAATATCCGTTGGAGAGTTCTTTTTCATATGCTCATTTATTGTATTTTTTGAGAATATTTTGATGGCTCATTTACCATTGTAAAAGCCTTGAGTTGTACACATGTAAAGGTACAAATATAGGGCCAAAATCCCACGAAATTTTGGTGGTTGAAGTTGCATTCAATCAAGCAATCAATCACCTAAAAGTAGATCAATCAAGATCTTCACTTTTCCTAGATTGTAGGGAAGTGAATTGATTCCCTCCAACAACCATTCCCACCTTCATTTGAATTCAAATTCAAGTTGTAAAAGTCGTGGAACACTCCTAGAGGCTATATAAGGAGTTGAAATCACTTGTACATTACATGGAAGCAATATACATACACTTGTGACCATCATTGTCTTGCTCCTTCAATTTCTGCATCATCTTCTTCGCCAACAGTAATCTTGCAGAGGCTGCTGCTCTCTCCTCAGAGCTCCAAATTGAGTGCAAGAGGGACTCATTGGAAAGATATCAGTGTCTAGTTTATGCCTGTAAATTCTCAAAGCATTTGGTTCAGCAGATGTGGAGAAATCTCAGTTTTTCTGCCTCGGGGTCAATCTCTGCGTATTCCTGAAAAATAGGAGGTACCACCAGTGAATGTCGCATTCATTCCTATAGCATATTTTGCTTATTCCTTATACTTCTGTGCATTCCATACGCTCAACCCTATGTGTATCACTCCCATAAAAGGATTTTTTCTAATTGTAATCACGCTGGTCGCTCTGAGCATTTGAAGTTCATTGTCTCTTCCAAAGATAGTAAGTTTTTTGAGCTAGTCGACCCGCGAACCTATCTGTTTTGTATCGACTCATTCTCCTTGATGCTCCAAGGTACATAGTGTGTTTCTTTGCACTTATAGCATGCCTATAAGGTCTATTTGAGTCTCCAAAAGCTCAAGGGCTGGTCTTGTGCCGGTTGGCTTGACCAAACTTCATCACTTCGAAACACACTTTTCTACCTTCGACAAGCTTCTCCAAGTTCTTTCAGTGGTATCAGAGCTAGTTCAATATGGGTGACGGCTTTCCCTCAATGATCGAGAAGCTTGATCGACACAACTACGCGGCTTGGGAAATCAGAATGGAGGCCTACTTGCAAGGTAGAAATCTTTATGGAATTGTAGCAGGTGATGAAGCTATGCCTATTCCAAGATCCAAAGGAGGACCTACACAAGAGGAGACAGATAAGCTCACACTTTGGTGCGCAAGGGATGCTCAAGCAAGGTCGTACATACTAAACTCTATCTCTGACTTTCTATTACCACATATTAGAGGATGCAAGACATCTCAAGAGACTTGGGATGCCTTGGAGACTTTCTTTTCTGCTAGTACCAAAGCAAGAAAGAATCATCTTTGGAACGAGTTCAACCAAATGAAGAAGACACCTAAACAAACCATCACAGAGTTTGTTACCAAGGTCAAGGAGGTTGCGGATCAGTTATCATCCATTGGAGAGCTGATTGAAGAAGAGGTCATCATGAGGAAAATTCTCAACGGCATTCGAAGTGATAATTAATGGCAATCCTTCACGACGGCTTACGATCTCATCATGGATGTGCAAACTCCAGACTTCAACATCTTTCTTGACAACTCTTCAATCAAGAAGCCAACAATAGCATAAAGGAAGGTAACTCTTATCATGGTAGTTCAACGAGTGCTCTATGTGCAGATAAGAAGGATAAGAAGCAGAAAGGCAAGAAGAAGGAAGAAGACGAAGAAGAGACTTCCCAAGCCAACTTCACAAGCAAGAGCAAGTGGAAAGGGAAGAAGAAAGGACCAAAGCAAAACAAAGCCAAAGGTCAGAATGTTCAACCTTGTGCCATATGCGATAAGACCAACCACACCACTCAGAACTGCTGGTTCAATGGGAAGACCCAGAAAGGAAGTGGAAGAGGTGGATATGGCGGCAATAGAGGTAGAGGTGGACACAACTTCAACAACAACAATAGAAGGTGTAATAGAAGGGACTACAACAATTATTCAGAAGATCAACCACATGAAGACTCATTACTTCTTATGAACCTAAGCCACAAAGAAGGTAAAGAAGATGATCATTTGTTCTACATAGATTCAGGATGCTCGAATCATGTTGCAGGCAACATTGCTCTTCTATTTGACTTGGAAAGTCCAAAGCATAGACATGAAGTGCAAACAGGGGATGACACGAAGCACAATGTGGAGAAGATTGGTAATGTCAAAGCTTCCAATGGCAGGACAAACATTCTGAGTAAGGTTCTCTATGTACCCACTATCACTAAAAACCTAATAAGTGTAGGCCAAATAGTTGAAAAAGGCTTGCAAGTTAGGTTCACCCAACATGGAGCTTTTGTGGAAGATCCATGTCAAGGCTTCAAGAACATAGCCCGAGGTGAGAAGCATGGTAGGCTCTTTACTTTCGAAGTAGGAGATACCAGGAACATAGCTCTATTCAACTTTGGGTCTCAAACCCTAAGTGAGCTTGAAGTGTGGCATAAGAGACTTGCTCATGTGAATGAAAGAACCTTGAAGGATATATGCAGGGATCAAAGTGTTCTAGGACTGCCGAACATATCAAAGCAACACATGATCAACAGGTGTGATGCATGTCAGATTGGGAAGGCACAAAGACAACCATTCAACCACAAAGGCTACATCCACAACAACTTATTGGACTTAGTACATACAGATGTATGGGGACCAAGTCAAGAACCTTCATTGGCAGGATCAAGGTACTATGTCTCATTTATTGACGACCATAGTAGGTGGACTGTTCTATACTTTATCAAGAGTAAGAATGAAGTGTTTGATTGCTTCAAGAAGTATCTTGCGCATGTGGAGAATCATACAGGTAGATCACTAAAGAAGCTCAGATCTGATGGAGGGGGAGAATACTTCTCCAAAGATTTTGATGAGTTCTTGCAGGATAAAGGTATCAAAAGGGAAGTGACTACCAGGTACTCTCCTCAACTAAATGGAATTGCAGAGAGGAGAAACAAGACATTGGTTGGATCAGCCCGAACAATGCTTGAAGAGAAGAAGTTGCCACATTATCTATGGGCAGAAGCTATTTCAACTGCAGTGTACCTTGTCAATCGACTACCATCCAAATCACTTCAAGGTATGACTCCTTATGAAGCATGGCATGGAAGAAAACCTAGTCTTGGACATTGCAAGGTTTTTGGTTGTTTAGCTTATGTTCATGTACCATCACAAATAAGAGGTAAGCTAGATGAAAGGGCAACAAAGGCAGTGTTTATTGGATATGATTCAACTCAGATGGGTTACAGGTTCTTCAATCCTTCAACCAAGCAATTCACTACAAGTAGAGATGTTGTGTTTGAAGAACACAGGTCTTGGTATGATGAAGACAAACAAAAGGTAACACTACCATATGTGTTGGAACATCAAGCTTACACTATGCTTGAGGTGGATTTGATCTACATCAAAGGCTATTGCGTCGAAAGAATATCTGTTGGAGAGTTCTTTTTCATATGCTCATTTATTGTATTTTTTGAGAATATTTTTAATGGCTCATTTACCGTTGTAAAAGCCTTGAGTTGTACACATGTAAAGGTACAAATATAGGGCCAAAATCCCACGAAATTTTGGTGGTTGAAGTTGCATTCAATCAAGCAATCAATCACCTAAAAGTAGATCAATCAAGATCTTCACTTTTCCTAGATTGTAGGGAAGTGAATTGATTCCCTCCAACAACCATTCCCACCTTCATTTGAATTCAAATTCAAGTTGTAAAAGTCGTGGAACACTCTTAGAGGCTATATAAGGAGTTGAAATCACTTGTACATTACATGGAAGCAATATACATACACTTGTGACCATCATTGTCTTGCTCCTTCAATTTCTGCATCATCTTTTTCGCTAACAGTAATTTTGCAGAGGCTGCTACTCTCTCCTCAGAGCTCAAAATTGAGTGCAAGAGGACTCATTGGAAAGATATCAGTGTCTAGTTTATGCCTGTAAATTTTCAAAGAATTTGGTTCAGCAGATTTGGAGAAATCTCAGTTTTTCTGCCTCGGGGTCAATCTCTGCGTATTCCTGAAAAATAGGAGGTACCACCGGTGAATGTCGCATTCATTCCTATAGCATATTTTGCTTATTCCTTATACTTTTGTGCATTCCATACGCTCAACCCTATGTGTATCACTCCCATAAAAGGATTTTTTCTAATTGTAATCACGCTGGTCGCTCTGAGCATTTGAAGTTCATTGTCTCTTCCAAAGATAGTAAGTTTTTTGAGCTAGTCGACCCGCGAACCTATCTGTTTTGTATCGACTCATTCTCCTTGATGCTCCAAGGTACATAGTGTGTTTCTTTGCACTTATAGCATGCCTATAAGGTCTATTTGAGTCTCCAAAAGCTCAAGGGCTGGTCTTGTGCCGGTTGGCTTGACCAAACTTCATCACTTCGAAACACACTTTTCTACCTTCGACAAGCTTCTCCAAGTTCTTTCAGTGGTATCAGAGCTAGTTCAAGATGGGTGACGACTTTCCCTCAATGATCGAGAAGCTTGATCGACACAACTACGCGGCTTGGCAAATCAGAATGGAGGCCTACTTGCAAGGTAGAAATCTTTATGGAATTGTAGCAAGTGATGAAGCTATGCCTATTCCAAGATCCAAAGGAGGACCTACACAAGAGGAGACAGATAAGCTCACACTTTGGTGCGCAAGGGATGCTCAAGCAAGGTCGTACATACTAAACTCTATCTCTGACTTTCTATTACCACATATTAGAGGATGCAAGACATCTCAAGAGACTTGGGATGCCCTGGAGACTTTCTTTTGTGCTAGTACCAAAGCAAGAAAGAATCATCTTTGGAATGAGTTCAACCAAATGAAGAAGACACCTAAACAAACCATCACAGAGTTTGTTACCAAGGTCAAGGAGGTTGCGGATCAGTTAGCATCCATTGGAGAGCTGATTGAAGAAGAGGTCATCATGAGGCAAATTCTCAACGGCATTCGAAGTGATAAGCAATGGCAATCCTTCACGACGGCTTACGATCTCATCATGGATGTGCAAACTCCAGACTTCAACATCTTTCTTGGACAACTCTTCAATCAAGAAGCCAACAATAGCATAAAGGAAGGTAACTCTTATCATGGTAATTCAACGAGTGCTCTATATGCAGATAAGAAGGATAAGAAGCAGAAAGGCAAGAAGAAGGAAGAAGATGAAGAAGAGACTTCCCAAGCCAACTTCGCAAGCAAGAGCAAGTGGAAAGGGAAGAAGAAAGGACCAAAGCAAGACAAAGCCAAAGGTCAGAATGTTCAACCTTGTGCCATATGCGATAAGACCAACCACACCACTCAGAACTGCTGGTTCAATGGGAAGACCCAGAAAGGAAGTGGAAGAGGTGGATATGGAGGCAATAGAGGCAGAGGTGGACACAACTTCAACAACAACAATAAAAGCTATAATAGAAGGGACTACAACAATTATTCAGAAGATCAACCACATGAAGACTCATTACTTCTTATGAACCTAAGCCACAAAGAAGGTAAAGAAGATGATCATTTGTTCTACATAGATTCAGGATGCTCGAATCATGTTGCAGGCAACATTGCTCTTCTATGTGACTTGGAAAGTCCAAAGCATAGACATGAAGTGCAAACAGGGGATGACACGAAGCACAATGTGGAGAAGATTGGTAATGTCAAAGCTTCCAATGGCAGGACAAACATTCTAAGTAAGGTTCTCTATGTACCCACTATCACTAAAAACCTAATCAGTGTAGGCCAAATAGTTGAAAAAGGCTTGCAAGTTAGGTTCACCCAACATGGAGCTTTTGTGGAAGATCCATGTCAAGGCTTCAAGAAGATAGCCCGAGGTGAGAAGGATGGTAGGCTCTTTACTTTTGAAGTAGGAGATACCAGGAACATAGCTCTATTCAACTTTGGGTCTCAAACCCTAAGTGAGCTTGAAGTGTGGCATAAGAGACTTGCTCATGTGAATGAAAGAACCTTGAAGGATATATGCAGGGATCAAAGTGTTCTAGGACTGCCGAACATATCAAAGCAACACATGATCAACAGGTGTGATGCATGTCAGATTGGGAAGGCACAAAGACAACCATTCAACCACAAAGGCTACATCCACAACAACTTATTGGACTTAGTACATACAGATGTATGGGGACCAAGTCAAGAACCTTCATTGGCAGGATCAAGGTACTATGTCTCATTTATTGACGACCATAGTAGGTGGACTGTTCTATACTTTATCAAGAGTAAGAATGAAGTGTTTGATTGCTTCAAGAAGTATCTTGCGCATGTGGAGAATCATACAGGTAGATCACTAAAGAAGCTCAGATCTGATGGAGGGGGAGAATACTTCTCCAAAGATTTTGATGAGTTCTTGCAGGATAAAGGTATCAAAAGGGAAGTGACTACCACATACTCTCCTCAACTAAATGGAATTGCAGAGAGGAGAAACAAGACATTGGTTGGATCAGCCCGAACAATGCTTGAAGAGAAGAAGTTGCCACATTATCTATGGGCAGAAGCTATTTCAACTGCAGTGTACCTTGTCAATCGACTACCATCCAAATCACTTCAAGGTATGACTCCTTATGAAGCATGGCATGGAAGAAAACCTAGTCTTGGACATTGCAAGGTTTTTGGTTGTTTAGCTTATGTTCATGTACCATCACAAATAAGAGGTAAGCTAGATGAAAGGGCAACAAAGGCAGTGTTTATTGGATATGATTCAACTCAGATGGGTTACAGGTTCTTCAATCCTTCAACCAAGCAATTCACTACAAGTAGAGATGTTGTGTTTGAAGAACACAGGTCTTGGTATGATGAAGACAAACAAAAGGTAACACTACCATATGATCTTGATTATGGCTCTCATCAATTAGGAAGCAAGCATGATACACAGGTCCAGGATCCAAGAAGTGATACAGACGATGACCAAGATGAAAGAGAAAGGGATTACAAGCTATGGAAGTCAAGAGGCAAAGCAAAGATGCAAGAGGTTGGAGAATGCTCCAAACAAGCACCTAAAAGATCAGCAAGAGAGAAGAAACAACCAGAAAGGTATGGATATGATTCCACATTTGTTACAAAGCATTCAATCTACTTGGCAAAAGACTCTATTTCAGAGGAACCCTCAACCTATGAAGAGGCAAAGGGAAACCCTAATTGGGAAAAGGCCATGAACGAAGAGATAGATGCATTGAAGGAAATGGACACTTGGGATTTGGTTCCAATGTCACCGAATCAAAAGGTAATTGGTTGCCGATGGGTATATAAAGTTAAAAGAAATTCAGATGGATCAGTTTGCAGGTACAAGGCAAGATTAGTTGCCAAAGGATGCTCACAAACTCATGGTATAGACTATGAGGAAACATTCTCACCAGTTGCAAAGATGACTACAATCAGGACATTGATAAGTGTAGCTGCTGCAAGGAATTGGAGACTCCTCCAACTTGATGTGAAAAATGCATTCTTAAATGGTTGGATAAGTGAAGAGGTATACATGTCACAACCACCAGGTTTTGAAAACCCTAATCATCCATCTTATGTTTGCAGACTTAAGAAAGCATTGTATGGATTGAAACAAGCTCCAAGAGCTTGGAATTACAGGTTGGTTACATATCTTCAAGACCAAGGGTTCAAAGCTAGCAGCTCCGATCCTTCTCTATTCATCAAAAGGGATCACAATGAGGTTATCTATCTATGTGTATATGTAGATGATATTATTGTGACAGGTGATGATCTAAATGGCATTCAAAGGATCAAGAGACTCATGCAAGAGGAGTTCAAAATCAGTGACCTAGGTGAGCTCACATATTTCCTAGGTATGCAGGTGATATATACAGATGAAGGAATGTATTTGACTGAAAGAAGATACATTCAGGATCTTCTTCTCAAGTTCAAAATGGAGAACACTAAACCTGCAGGTACACCTTTGGAGATGAATCATAAACTTAGTGTTTATGAAGGTGAAAAAATTGAAGACATTAAAGAGTATCAAAGCTTGGTAGGTAGCTTGATATATGCTACTCACACAAGGGCAGACATCTCATATAGTGTGGGAGTGCTTAGTCAGTTCATGCACTCACCGAGAAGACCACACATAGATGCGACTAAGAGAGTACTTAAGTATCTCAAAGGTACAATCAACGAAGGTATATTCTATCCTTACTCTTCCGATTTGGATATCAAAATCTACTCAGATGCAGATTGGGCAGGAGCTAAGGATGATAGAAAAAGTACATCTGGTTACTTAGCATTTGCAGGTTCAAAGCTAGTGTCATGGAGTTCCAAGAAGCAACCAACAGTTGCTTTATCCTCAACTGAAGCAGAGTACAGAGGCTTGACCATAGCAACTCAAGAGGCAATATGGTTAAAAGCATTGTATACAGATTTGGGACTTGTGAGTTCCAAACCTCACATATTTGGAGATAATGTAAGTTCCATGCATCTAGCAGCAAATCCTATTTTTCATGCGAGAACCAAGCACATAGAAGTCCATTACCACTTCATCAGGGAGAAGCTCATGGCAAAGGAGATCGACATTTCTTTTGTTCCAACTGAAAAACAAGTAGCAGATATGATGACGAAGGCACTTGATGGAATAAAGCTTTGTAGATTCAAAGCTATGGCAGGTATTCAACCTATCAGAGAATGAAGACTCAAGCATACTGTAGCTTGAGGGGGAGCTGTTGGAACATCAAGCTTACACTATGCTTGAGGTGGATTTGATCTACATCAAAGGCTATTGCATCGAAAGAATATCCGTTGGAGAGTTCTTTTTCATATGCTCATTTATTGTATTTTTTGAGAATATTTTGATGGCTCATTTACCGTTGTAAAAGCCTTGAGTTGTACACATGTAAAGGTACAAATATAGGGCCAAAATCCCACGAAATTGTGGTGGTTGAAGTTGCATTCAATCAAGCAATCAATCACCTAAAAGTAGATCAATCAAGATCTTCACTTTTCCTAGATTGTAGGGAAGTGAATTGATTCCCTCCAACAGCCATTCCCACCTTCATTTGAATTCAAATTCAAGTTGTAAAAGTCGTGGAACACTCCTAGAGGCTATATAAGGAGTTGAAATCACTTGTACATTACATGGAAGCAATATACATACACTTGTGATCATCATTGTCTTGCTCCTTCAATTTCTGCATCATCTTCTTCGCCAACAGTAATCTTGCAGAGGCTGCTGCTCTCTCCTCAGAGCTCCAAATTGAGTGCAAGAGGACTCATTGGAAAGGTATCCGTGTCTAGTGTATGTCTGTAAATTGTCAAAGCATTTGGTTCAGCAGATTTGGAGAAATCTCAGTTTTTCTGCCTCGGGGTCAATCTCTGCATATTCCTGAAAAATAGGAGGTACCACCGGTGAATGTCGCATTCATTCCTATAGCATATTTTGCTTATTCCTTATACTTTTGTGCATTCCATACACTCAACCCTATGTGTATCACTCCCATAAAAGGATTTTTTCTAATTGTAATCACGCTGGTCGCTCTGAGCATTTCAAGTTCATTGTCTCTTCCAAAGATAGTAAGTTTTTTGAGCTAGTCGACCCGCGAACCTATCTGTTTTGTATCGACTCATTCTCCTTGATGCTCCAAGGTACATAGTGTGTTTCTTTGCACTTATAGCATGCCTATAAGGTCTATTTGAGTCTCCAAAAGCTCAAGGGCTGGTCTTGTGCTGGTTGGCTTGACCAAACTTCATCACTTCGAAACGCACTTTTCTACCTTCGACAAGCTTCTCCAAGTTCTTTCAATATGATCTTGATTCTGACTCTCATCAATTAGGAAGCAAGCATGATACACAGGTCCAGGATCCAAGAAGTGATACAGACGATGACCAAGATGAAAGAGAAAGGGATTACAAGCTATGGAAGTCAAGAGGCAAAGCAAAGATGCAAGAGGTTGGAGAATGCTCCAAACAAGCACCTAGAAGATCAGCAAGAGAGAAGAAACAACCAGAAAGGTATGGATATGATTCCACATTTGTTACAAAGCATTCAATCTACTTGGCAAAAGACTCTATTTAAGAGGAACCCTCAACCTATGAAGAGGCAAAGGGAAACCCTAATTGGGAAAAGGCCATGAACGAAGAGATAGATGCATTGAAGGAAATGGACACTTGGGATTTGGTTCCAATGTCACCGAATCAAAAGGTAATTGGTTGCCGATGGGTATATAAAGTTAAAAGAAATTCAGATGGATCAGTTTGCAGGTACAAGGCAAGATTAGTTGCCAAAGGATGCTCACAAACTCATGGTATAGACTATGAGGAAACATTCTCACCAGTTGCAAAGATGACTACAATCAGGACATTGATAAGTGTAGCTGCTGCAAGGAATTGGAGACTCCTCCAACTTGATGTGAAAAATACATTCTTAAATGGTTGGATAAGTGAAGAAGTATACATGTCACAACCACCAGGTTTTGAAAACCCTAATCATCCATCTTATGTTTGCAGACTTAAGAAAGCATTGTATGGATTGAAACAAGCTCCAAGAGCTTGGAATTACAGGTTGGTTACATATCTTCAAGACCAAGGGTTCAAAGCTAGCAGCTCCGATCCTTCTCTATTCATCAAAAGGGATCACAATGAGGTTATCTATCTATGTGTATATGTAGATGATATTATTGTGACAGGTGATGATCTAAATGGCATTCAAAGGATCAAGAGACACATGCAAGAGGAGTTCAAAATCAGTGACCTAGGTGAGCTCACATAATTCCTAGGTATGTAGGTGATATATACAGATGAAGGAATGTATTTGACTCAAAGAAGATACATTCAGGATCTTCTTCTCAAGTTCAAAATGGAGAACACTAAACCTGCAGGTACACCTTTGGAGATGAATCATAAACTTAGTGTTTATGAAGGTGAGAAAATTGAAGACATAAAAGAGTATCAAAGCTTGGTAGGTAGCTTGATATATGCTACTCACACAAGGGCAGACATCTCATATAGTGTGGGAGTGCTTAGTCAGTTCATGCACTCACCGAGAAGACCACACATGGATGCAGCTAAGAGAGTACTTAAGTATCTCAAAGGTACAATCAACGAAGGTATATTCTATCCTTACTCTTCCGATTTGGATATCAAAATCTACTCAGATGCAGATTGGGCAGGAGCTAAGGATGATAGAAAAAGTACATCTGGTTACTTAGCATTTGCAGGTTCGAAGCTAGTGTCATGGAGTTCCAAGAAGCAACCAACAGTTGCTTTATCCTCAACTGAAGCAGAGTACAGAGGCTTGACCATAGCAACTCAAGAGGCAATATGGTTAAAAGCATTGTATACAGATTTGGGACTTGTGAGTTCCAAACCTCACATATTTGGAGATAATGTAAGTTCCATGCATCTAGCGGCAAATCCTATTTTTCATGCGAGAACCAAGCATATAGAAGTCCATTATCACTTCATTAGGGAGAAGCTCATGGCAAAGGAGATTGACATTTCTTTTGTTCCGACTGAAAAGCAAGTAGCAGATATGATGACAAAGGCACTTGATGGAATAAAGCTTTGTAGATTCAAAGCTATGGCAGGTATTCAACCTATCAGAGAATGAAGACTCAAGCATACTTTAGCTTGAGGGGGAGCTGTTGGAACATCAAGCTTACACTATGCTTAAGGTGGATTTGATCTACATCAAAGGCTATTGCGTCGAAAGAATATCCGTTGGAGAGTTCTTTTTCATATGCTCATTTATTGTATTTTTTGAGAATATTTTGATGGCTCATTTACCGTTGTAAAAGCCTTGAGTTGTACACATGTAAAGGTACAAATATAGGGCCAAAATCCCACGAAATTTTGGTGGTTGAAGTTGCATTCAATCAAGCAATCAATCACCTAAAAGTAGATCAATCAAGATCTTCACTTTTCCTAGATTGTAGGGAAGTGAATTGATTCCCTCCAACAACCATTCCCACCTTCATTTGAATTCAAATTCAAGTTGTAAAAGTCGTGGAACACTCCTAGAGGCTATATAAGGAGTTGAAATCACTTGTACATTACATGGAAGCAATATACATACACTTGTGACCATCATTGTCTTGCTCCTTCAATTTTCTGCATCATCTTCTTCGCCAACAGTAATCTTGCAGAGGCTGCTGCTCTCTCCTCAGAGCTTCAAATTGAGTGCAAGAGGACTCATTGGAAAGGTATCAGTGTCTAGTTTATGTCTGTAAATGTTCAAAGCATTTGGTTCAGCAGATTTGGAGAAATCTCAGTTTTTCTGCCTCGGGGTTAATCTCTGCGTATTCCTGAAAAATAAGAGGTACCACCGGTGAATGTCGCATTCATTCCTATAGCATATTTTGCTTATTCCTTATAATTTTGTGCATTCCATACACTCAACCCTATGTGTATCACTCCCATAAAAGGATTTTTTCTAATTGTAATCACGCTGGTCGCTATCGGCATTTGAAGTTCATTGTCTCTTCCATAGATAGTAAGTTTTTTGAGCTAGTCGACCCGCGAACCTATCTGTTTTGTATCGACTCATTCTCCTTGATGCTCCAAGGTACATAGTGTGTTTCTTTGCACTTATAGCATGCCTATAAGGTCTATTTGAGTCTCCAAAAGCTCAAGGGCTGGTATTGTGCCGGTTGGCTTGACCAAACTTCATCACTTCGAAACGCACTTTTCTACCTTCGACAAGCTTCTCCAAGTTCTTTCAATCATGTGGATCAGGAAATCTTTTGTACACATCTAAATCAGAAGCTAATCAAGCTATGACAAAACTTTTATGATCTAATTCTCTTCAGGTTGTGTGTATGACAAGTAGGAACATTCATATGTAGAAGTGTGCAAGTGAAGTTCTCAGAATTGTGCATTTTTCTGCTCAAAGATTTTCTTGGATCTCAGTGCTCAGTGTAAATTTTTTTATGTTTGAGCATTCAAAATATAAGTTAGAGTTTAAGGAAGCTTTGGCTAAAAGCATTTAGCAAAACGGGTTACATTTTGAGAGAAATCAACTTAAGAAGTTGACCATGTCAAAGTTGCCATTTCAAGAAGGAGATTTTGAAATAGGTTTGATCTAAGTGATCAAATTAGAAATCTAATGGTTTTTTTGAAGAACTAATGATCATTATGATTGTGCAAAGGTAGTATGAATATGTGTGCATCATTTGAATGATTAAAATTGAATTCATGTGCAGAGATTGAGGTTCGTTTCTAAAGTAGACTGTTGAAGCTGAAGGAAACTTCATATAGAGAAGTATTTCTTAATGAACTTGGAAGATAATGTAAAGTTTGTGTAAATTTTGGTTTATTCTTGATATAGAGGAGTTCTTAAATCAAGATAGATCAGACATTTGGAGAAGTAAAGTTCTCCAGTAGTGGTATCGGAGTAGAAAGATCAAATAAAGGTGAAGAAGAACCAAGGAGAAATCCCGGTTGTTGCAGATATCAAAGATCTTGCGAATTGAAGGAGCAAAGAGTAAACTCTGGAAGAAAACCTCGAGAAGAACAAAGCACGAGTTCAAAGGATCAAGAAGGATTAAAGCTTCATATCAAAGGTACATTATATCACCATAAATCTTAGTAATTGCAGACATAGAAGGCAAGAGATGGGAGAAAGCTTGCAACAAGCTAGATAGAGAGAACTATCCAGCATGGCCCATGAGGATGGAAGCACACCTCATGAGCAAAGATTTGATATCATTTATCATAGGAGAAGAACAAAAGCCTAAGTTTAATGATCCAAGTGTTCCAACAAGAGAACAATTTGCAGAATTGAAGAATTGGATGAAGAAAGATGCTTAGGCTAGGAGCATCATTTACATGGTTGTAAATGATTATCTTCTACCACACATTAGAGGATTAGAAAGTGCAGCAGATGTATGGAATACTTTGGAAGAACATTTCCAAAACACAACCAAATCGAGGAAGGCTTCACTATGGGCTGAATTTACAACTTTCAAGAAGAAAGGTTCTCAGTCAATCTGTGATTATGTTACAAGGATGAAGGATGTTGCAGATAGTTTGGGAGCAGTAGATGAAGAAATTGAAGAAGACAAATTGGTAAGGCAAATACTTACATGTCTAAGAGGAGATGAAAAGTGGAAGACCTTCGTATTGTCTACAAAATTATCATTAGATCATTTTTTACTCCTGATCTTTATCAATTGTTAGGACATATGCTAGCATTTGAGCAGGACATTAAAGGAGAGAATGATAGAAGTTCAAGTCAAGCAATGTATTCAAAGGACAAGAAGAAGAATGCTAAAGGCAAGCAGATAAATGATGAAGAAGGATCTTCAAGTCAAGTAAACTTCATGAAGGGGAAGATGAATTTTAGAGGTAAAGGTAGAGGAGGTAAGAACAAAGATAATGTTAAAGCTTGTTGGATTTGTGACAAAACGAATCATTTGGCAAATGATTGCTGGTATAATAATCAAAATGGTGGAAGTCATAATCAGAATTTCAGTCCTAGAGGAAGAGGAGGCCGAAATCAAAGAGGTAATTTCAGAGGAAGAGGTGGTAGGACTTCATTTACTAGAGGAGAGTTTCCAAACTCAATCTTATAACAACACCTATTACAATATGCTTTAGATCAGAAGGAAGACTTGACTCTCATCTTGAATGCAACACATGAAGTAATCAATGAAGATCAAATGGTGTTCTATATTGACTCAGGATGTAGCAATCATCTGAGTGGCAATATCTCCTTAATGACTGATATGGAAGCTAAAGTGAATGGACATACAATTCAAATAGGAGACAACAACAAACACAAAGTTGAGAGCATTGGATTAGTGAAGACAAAGAGTATCAAGGATACAGGTATTCAAATATGCTTGAATTGGTTCATACAAATGTGTGGGGTCCTTCAAAGGACTTTAACATAAATGGATCAAGGTATTATATGCTGCTTGTTGATGATGCAACCAGGTGGATTACTCTATATGTAATCAAGGATAAATCTAAACTGTTTGAGACATTTAAACACTACCATGCTTATGCAGAAAGAATTACAGGACAAAAGCTCAAGAGATTGAGATAAGATGGAGGGGGAGAATATTTTTCTAAAGAATTTGATGATTATATGTGGAATGCAGGTATAAAAAAACAAGTGACTTGCAGGTACTCCCCACAACAAAATGGAGTTGCAGAAAGAAGAAATAGAACTCTTGTAGAGTTTGCAAGATCAATGATGAAGGAAAAGAGGTGTCCTAATTATATGTGGACAGAAGCAATTAATACCGCAACTTATCTTGTGAATAGGTTTCCTTGCAAAGCTTTGGAGGGAAGGACTCCTTATGAAGCATGGTGGGATAAGAAACCTACTCTTGATCACTGCAAAATATTTGGATGTTTGGCATATGCTTATGTTCCATCTCAATTGAGACATAAGATAGAACCTAAAGCAGAAAAGTATGTGTTCATTGGGTATGATGATAAACAAATGGGATACAGCTTGTGGAGTCCATCCACAAAACAATTTCTTGTTTCAACAAATGTTACATTTGATGAGAAAAGCACATGGTTTACAGGATCAAACAATGTGTGCACAAATCTTGAAGAAACCAAAAGGAAAGGAAAGTCAAAGATGAAGGTATATGAAGAAGATATCGATGATGATGTTTGTAGAAATGAAATGCAGGACAATTACAAAGATAGACCAAGGTTTGATCCAGAAAAAAATGAAGGAGAGACTTCAAGGAGTGCAAAAATTAGAACATCATCAAGAGATAGAAAACCACCTATGAGGTATAGTTATGATACTTCTTTCTTGACAACCAAAGATTATGCTTACAATGTGAAGACAGATGAAGACCCATCCACATGATGAAGCTAAAGGAAAGGAAATTTGGGAAAAAGCAATGCAAGAAGAGTATGATGCTCTACTTGAGAATGAGACATGGGAATTGGTGCCAAGACCAAAGAATCAGAAGGCAATTGGATGTAAGTGGGTGTATAAGACAAAGAGGTTTGCAGATGGAAAAGTGTCTAGATACAAGGCTAGAATTTGTGGTCAAAGGATATGCCCAAACACATGGAGTGGATTATGATGAAACCTGTAGTCCAATGGCTAAGATGTCTACAATCAGAACTATAATTGCTATTGTTACATGTAAAGGTTGGAAACTCTCTCAATTAGATGTAAAGAATGCATTTTTAAATGGATATATTGCAGATGAAGTATACATGGAGCAACCAGATGGTTTCATGGATTCAATTGGATCAGATTTTGTATGTAAGCTTAAGAGAGCTTTGTATGGTTTAAAGAAAGCTCCAAGGGCATAGACTTACAGATTGGTCAAGTTCTTGAATGAACTTGGACACCAAGCTTCAAAGGTAGATAGTAGTTTGCTAGTGAAAGCAAATGACGATAGATACATTTATGTGTGCATTTATGTTGATGGCATTATTGTCATAGGTACAGATGCTCAAGGAATCAAGGAGCTCAAGAAGCAAATGGAAAAGGAGTTCAAGATAAGTGATTTGGGAAACTTGTCTTATTTTCTAGGGATGGAGATTATATACACTCAACATGGAGTGTATGTTACACAAGAAAGGTATATGAAGAATCTTTTGAGGAAGTTTAATATGGAGGATGGTAAATGTTCAACCACACCATTGGAGGTTAATCATAAATTAAGTAGGTATGGAGGAGAAGAGTTCCAAGATATGAAGACATATTAGAGTTTGGTAGATAGTTTAATCTATGCTACCTTGACAAGACCAGATCTTTCATATGCAATTGGTGTCTTATCACAATTCATGCATTGCCCAAGGCAAACTCATTGGATTGCAGCACAAAGAGTGCTAAGATATATCAAAGGGACTCTAAATGAAGGTTTGTATTATGGATTCACTTTTGATGCTAGATTCAAAGTGTTTAGTGATGCAGATTGGGCAGGTAATTCAGATGATAGAAGATCCACTCATGGTTACTTGTGTTATGTTGGAGATAAGATAATTTCTTGGTGTTCAAAGAAGCAACATAGAGCTACATTATCATCCACAAAAGCTGAATACAAAGGAATGGTGGAAGCTGCAAAGGAAGTAATTTGGTTGAAGACTTTATTGGAAGTCTAGGAATTGATCAGAGTATTCCAATCATATGTGGATACAATATGAGTTCATTGTAATTAGTAGCTAATCCTGTGTTTCATGCCAGAACTAAACACATAGAACTTCAATATCATTTCTTAAGAGAAAAGGTGCTTGATAAAGAAATTGAAATCATGTATACACCAACAAAAGAGCAAGTGGCAAACATGCTAACAAAGAGCTTGGATGGATCAAAGTTACAAAGGTTTAAAGAGATGGCAGGTATAAAGAAGATGCAGTTAATCACATTTGATGATTGAGGGGGAGCTGTTGGAGCAAGAAGATCATCAATGGATGATTACATGAAGCCTAGGAATGAAGAAGTGAAGAAAAGAATCAAGCTCAAAGCATGAAGTGAAGTGAAGAATCAAGAAGAAATCTTCTAAACATTTATGTATAATAGCTTTGGAAAAATACTTCAAAAATACTTTGATATAGTGACGAGTTCATACTCATATGTATATATACACTCATGTATGGTCGTGGCATAGAAAACAAATGAAGAATAGATGAGACTATAGTCAATAGAATTCAAGTTTTCTAAGTGATGATGTGCAGAGAGTTTTCTCGTGAGATTAGCAACTAGTCTTTTCTAGAATTCTCTCAGCCTGATCATGTGGATCACGAAATATTTTGTACACATCTAATTGAGAAGCTAATCAAGCTATGAAAGAAGTTTGATGATCCAATTCTCTTCAGGTTGTGTGTATGACAAGTAGGAACATTCATATGTAGAAGTTTGCAAGTGAAGTTCTCACAATCATGCATTTTGATGCTCAAAGATTTGCTTGGATCTCAGTGCTTAGTGTAAAGTTTTTTATGTTAAAGAATTCAAAATCTAAGTTAGAAGGTAAGGAAGGTTTGGATAAAAGAATTTCGCAAAACGGATTAGATTCTGAGAGAAATCAACTTAAGAAGTTGACCATGTCAAAGTTGCCATTTTTGGAAGGTAGTTTTGTTAGTATATGATCACTCTACCCTTCATGATTGTATGCACATTTTGTAAGGCCCCCATTATGAGGAGAAGCCAAGCATGCATTACCCAATTGATGGGAATCCCAACTTGCATGTTGGATGAAGATCATATTGGACCATGTAACATATTGTAAGGAAAGGGAGTTACCAGGGTCCCCAATTGTGGGGTTCTGGGCAACGGTGAGCAGCCCCGGCTGGGGGATCCAAGGGGGCAAGTGATGGTAAAGGGAATATTCCTATAGGATCCAAAAACCATTTATATCTGTTAGGTTGTTCAACTGGCCTGAGCTGTGTATGGCATTTATGCGGGCGGCGGCTGTTCACGCTCTACCACCCATGTATAGCCATGCACGAAAGGCCAACCTTGATTTTATATATAAATGAATTATGCACTACCTGAGGCATCGAGCTGAGCCAACATACCTCTACCTTGTATCTCCCTATCTAGAGTTGTCTAGATCACGATTTAAGCTCTATCTGAGAGCGCACGGCTGGACAATGCCATCATCTTTGTACTTGTTGTTAGTAGAAAAATTTTGAGATTCTCCTATGTCTCTTGTCTTTTCTGCTACTGCTCATGTGTTATATTGCGTAAACATTGTCTTACATGGTATCAGAGCTGTAAGGTTCGAATAGCTTGAGAAGTATCACTATTTTTGCCTACTAGCAGACTAGAATATCAGTAGATTATTCGAGTGATTCATGATGGCTTCATCGTCGAACACTCGTCTTGGTGCTTCAGCTAATGTTAATGTTGCACCTATTCGAATTCGCCCACCTACATTCACCGAAGGGAAGTTGGATGGAACAAACTATACACTCTGGAAGCTTAAAATTTCTGCAATTTTGGACTCCTATGAATTATTTGACACTATCATGGGATTGATGGGATTGGATCCAGAGCCTATACCAGTTGAAGATCCAACAAATTCAAGATTGATGATTCACCCAGATCTAGATCTTCTAGGAGCTTGGAAGAGGTGGAATGTTGATGCATTATATGCAATTGTCACTAGTGTGAGTGATTCTGTGCTTACTTTAGTTCAACATACTACTAAAGCACATGAGGCTTGGGGCATATTGGCTCGTCAATATGAGACCAAGAACCGCACTAGGATATAGAATTTAGAAAATCAGTTGGAAAATGAAAAGCATTCTGATTCTGAAAAGGTTGAAGATTTTATCAAATGGATAAAACATCTTCAAGATCAATTGGTTGCAGTTGGTGTTGTTATAGCACCACAAGAGCTGGCTCAAAGATGTGTACGTGTTCTTCCAACAAAGTATGATGGATTAGTGACAACCCTTAACACTTAGGTAAGACCAAGTCCCCTTAAATTTGAAGAGTTTTGTGCTATGCTTATAGAAGAGGAGATGCGGTTGGAGAATTGGAAAATTACAAGTGATGCTGAATTCTCAACAAATGCAAAAGGTAAAGGCTCTTCTGATGGATCAAAGAAGAAGCCAAACAAGAAAAAGTTCGCAAGAAGTTGCTTCTATAGTGAAAAGAAAGGACATGCCATCAAGGATTGCAGAAAGAAGCAAGTTGATGAACGGAATGGGACTATAAAATCATTGTGGAAGAACAAAGAGTTTGCAAACAACACATAGCTAGATCTATGGGTAGCTATTGAGGAGGTATGCTCATCTCCTCAAGCTCCTGTTGATGAACCATGGATTTTAGATAGTGGAGCTTCCAGCCATATGACCAATAAAAAGGATTGGTATAGTTCCCTAGTGCCTCTACGAGAATCCATCAATGTAGTGGTGGGAAATGACTCCAAGTGTCTGGCGGAAGGAACTAGAACCATCTCTTTTATCACTTCTCCAAGTGCTGAGAAAAAGTTATCCGATGTTCTCTATGTACCTACACTTAAAAGAAACTTGTTGTCAGTTTTTGCAATAACAGATCGTGGAGTCGAAGTTCACTTCAATAAGAGTGGTGCAAAAATCATGGATTCATCAAGTAATGTAGTAGGTAAAGGCATAAGACATGATAACTTGTATGAGTTAAGTGCCTTAACTGCTACAAAAGATAAAGATGTAAGTACGTTATGGCACCAACGAGTTGGGGATCTTGGATTTGCAATTTTGAAGGAGATGCAAAGAACAGGGATGGTTTCTCATTTGCCTACATTTTGAGAGTTGCAGGAACCTTGTGAAGCTTCTACGATGAGCAGGCAACAACGAAAGGCATTTCCAAGAGAGACTAGCAATCGATCTCAAGCTCCTCTAGAGTTGGTACATGTTGATCTCTACGATAAAATGTCTACACCTGCTTTAGGAGGATCTTTCTACTTTTTGTTGTTAGTCGACGATTATAGTAGAAAGATTATTTCATTCGAGAGAAGGCTGATGCTTTTGAAAAATTTAAAACGTGGCATAAGTATGTGGAAAATGAATCAAGAAGGAAACTGAAGAAATTCAGAACAGATAGAGGAGGTGAATTCTTGTCAACAAAATTCAATTACTATAAGGAGCATGGTGTGAAAAGGCAACTTATCACAGCTCATACACCTCAACAAAATGGCATTGTTGAGTGTAGGAAACAATAGTTGAAATGGCTCATTGTATGTTAAAGGCTCAAGACATGCCTGATTCATTCTGGGCAGAAGCAGTCAATACAGCAATCTACATCCTCAATTGAAGCTACACAAAAGCACTGAAGGGGATGACTCCTCAAGAAGCATATTCTGGTAAAAAGCCTTCAATTTTGCATTTTGTAATTTTTGGTTGTTTTTGTTATGCACATATTCTTGATTCAACAATATCAAAGTTGGATTCAAAAAGCAAAAAGTGTGTCTTCCTAGGATATATTGAAGAGTCTAAAGCATACATGTTGTAGGATCCTGAGGTAAGGAAGATTTTTGGTAGCTAAGATGTGGTGTTTGATGAATGCCCACACTTAGTAGAAGATAAAGGTAAATCTACTATCTCATCAAATGGAGAAATATCTCACGTTGTGCCTATCAAAATTCAGGTTAAAGTTGAGGAGGAGAAACATATGATGAAGAAATTTTCTTAGTAAAAAGCCAACTAGTTATAGCTGCACAATGTAAGCCACTATCGAAGTGGGCACAACAACTCTTTGATGATGACAATCCACATGTAGATGTACCAGAATCATCCTTGGATGGATTACAAAGATCAAAGAGAATAGAGGAGCAAAGAAGAGCCTCAGAACACATTGTTAACATGGCTCTAATGGCAGATATCATGGGCTCGATAAAGGAACCTACCACCATTGAAGAAGCACTTGATGATCCAGGTTGGAGAGTGGCAACGCAGTCTGAGTATGATCGTATACTAAAAAATGATATGGGATCTAGTCAACTTGCCGCCAAAGAAGAAGGTAATAGGTACTAAATGGATTTGGAAAGCTAAGTATAAAGAAGATGGAACATTAGAAACGTATAAGGCAAGATTAGTTGCACAGGGCTTTTCACAGATCGAAGGATTTGATGTTCAAGAAAATTTTGCACCAACAACATGCATGAAAACTATTCAAACGGTACTTACATTAGCTGCACAAAAAGCATGGCCTATTTTCCAGATGGAGGTCAAATCTGCATTTTTGAATGGTCACCTCAAGGAGGAGGTGTATGTATCTGAACCACCAGGTTTTGAGGTGCCCAATTCAGAAAATAAAGTTTGCAGGTTGAAGAAAGCTTTGTATGGACTTAGGCAAGTTCCACGGGCTTGGTACCAATGGATATATCATTTTTTCAAAAATATGGGTTTTGAAAGAAGTACTTCTAATGCTAACTTTTATGTAAGGAAAAGGGATAGCAAGCTAGTTGTTGTCATTATATATGTAGATGATTTGATCATTACAAGAGATCTTCAGGAACTCATCAATCAAACTCGGATCAGCTTGGGAACTGAGTTTGAAATGACAGACTTAGGTCTACTCCATTTTTGTCTAGGAATTGAAGTATGGCAAAGGAAGGATGGCATTTTCATCTCACAACAAAAATATGCCAAAGAAATTCTCAAGGCATTTGGAATGATGGACTGCAAACCAACTAGCACACCTATGGAGGTAAATCATAAGCTATCTATGGATGATAACATGTCTGATGTAGATGCTAAGAAGTATAGGAAGCTCGTTGGAAGTTTTATTTTTTTGTGCAATACTAGACCAGACATTTGCTATGCTGTTTGAGTGTTAAGAAGGTTTTCCAACAAACCTAAGGAGAGTCGCTGGAATGCTGGAATGCGAATTCTAAGGTACACTACAGGAGCCTTGGATTTTGGTATTTTTTATACCATAGGTGATACACTTCAAGGATATTGTGATTCAGATTGGGATGGAGATTGTGATTGTAGAAAATCAGTTTCTGGATATTGTTTCACTTGGTTCATGAATATTTTCTTGGGTAAGTAGGAAGCAACTAACTCTCGCACTCTCCTCCACTGAAGCAGAGTACAAAGCAGCTTGTTTTACTTCTTGTGAGGCTGTCTAGTTAAGGAGAATTCTTGTAGATCTAGGATTTCCATCAAATATGGCGACTGTACTCAAGTGTGATAATCAAAGTTGTATGGCTATTGCAAAGAGCCTAGTATTTCATGATCGCACCAAGCACATAGAAGTACAGTACCATTACATTTGTGAGCTAATTGAAGATGAAATTGTGGAGCTAGAATATTGCCCAACACAGGCAAATTGTGCTGACATATTCACTAAAGCACTTGGAAGAGAGCAACTCAATAGGCATCTTCAACAGATGGGCATAGGACCGAGACCTAATTGATTTATCATCAGTAAACATTGAGGAGGGGTGTTAGTATATGATCAATGTCTACCCCTCATGGTTGTATGCACATTTTGTAAGGCTCCCCATTATGAAGAGAAGCTAAGTGTGCATTACCCAATTGATGGGAATCCCAACTTGCATGTTGGATGAAGGTCATATTGGACCATGTAATGTATTGTAAGGAAAGGGAGTTACCAGGGTCCAATCGAAGTCATATACACAGATTGAAGTTCATTTCTGAAGCAGACTGTTGAAGCTGAAGGAAACTTCAAACAAATAAGTATTTCTTAATGAACTTGGAAGATAATGTAAAGTTTGTGTAAAGTTTGGTTTATTCTTGATATAGAGGAGTTCTTAAATCAAGATAGATTAGACATTTGAAGAATTAAAGGTCTGCAATAGTGATGACATTGTTGCATCCAATAATTTGCTATAGATATAGAATGGTTAGACAACCGCTTGCAATAGCCTAGGAGTCCATCTTCATGGCTACCAAGGAATTGTAGAAATGTGGAGATACTATGGAATCTAGGATGAACATTCGACATTGGATCTAAGGGATACAAAGCACCATTGACCCAAAGATCAATATTCTTCTCTCTACCTGCACGTGTTCATTTTCAGAATCTATGTCATTGCTACCTCTAGTTGTTGGTGCAAATTTTGCTGGAACATGAACATGTACACTCTTTGAGTGAGGAGCACGTGTTGGTGCTGGTGTCATGTTCGTAATACATGTGAGCACCATGATGTTCCAAAACTCCAACACCAAATAGGAAGAAGCACAGAGATGGCTAGAATGGCTTGTACAATAGCTGTGTGCAAGAAAAAAGTGTGTTTTGTTATGTGGATAGGTCAAAATGACTTTTTTCAGTGTGTAAGAGGGAAAATAAGCTTTTTTTCAAAAGTTCATGTTTTGGGGCAACCAAAGTTACGAGTTTGATGATGTGGCACTTAACTTTTGGAGGGATTTTGAAAAGTACGTTTTTTTAAAGTATTTTTTATAAAAACAAAACTAAAAAAAGTAACTTTTGACATATACATAAAAGTATGGACCATTTTGAATAAAGAATAGCTGAAAAAGAGACTTTCTCAGAAAACTCATTTTTTTAGTCATAAAGATGGACGGATTTGATGAGGTGGAAAGTGGTTTCTCTCTCTCTCTATGTGCAGATGAGAAAGAAGATCCTAGTTGAGCCTAAAAACAAGCCTACTTCAGCCTACCAAAAAGTGCTCTATTAAATGCACTTTGTCCCCTTAACAAAGTACAAGATTAAGCTTAATCCGTAAAAATTAGGAATCCTTACAAGGCCCATGTAGGGTTCACTTTTTTCCTAATGTAGAGAAACCTTTGAGTCTATGGGAAAAGGTAATACTAAAAACACGAGAAATAGAAATGGAACATACATTTGCAGTTGTGGAATTTCCTCAATTAACCTCTTATGAGAATATTTTGGGAAGACCTTTTTTTTAGACAACTACATGTAGTTCAAGATTGGGGAAAAGATTGGGGAATCTATAAATGAATTGAGTGATAATGAAGCTCAAGTTTGGGCATATGGTCCAACAAAAAAGAAATGTCCTAAGAGATTTTTATTAAGAAGGGATTTCCCAAATATTCAATGAACCATATGAATCATCCTTAGCATTAATTTTATTATCATTATTAAAATAATATTAAAATAAGAATAAGAGTAAAACATAGAAAAAATACATATAAAGAAAAGGAGCAAAAGAAAAAAATTGAAAAAAATATATCTGTTATGTATGTATGATATTTATTGAGCACATTGCAAGGTGTAGGATGGGTGTGTGAGTCTTTTTGGATGTTATTTTATTTTCAAAAGCTTTTTATTTTTATTGAGAAAGTGAGTCAAACATTTATGTTCCAACGCACAAATAGAAAAAAAAACCTTGCTTGATTGTGATGTTCACATTGATGAAATTGTCTTAATGGAGTGATGAACGTATGTGATGAGTATTGTGATTTTTTCTTTTAATGATGCAGTTCTTCTCTTGGAATCTTAGTGATTAGTGTGGACTATCTATTTTTTATTATTTTTCATAAGAAAAATGGCTCAAGGACTACCAATTGCAAGGCTTAATGTAGATGTAGTTTCACTTTCTAAGGGACATTATGTTCCTAGATAGTGAAGCAACAAAGGAAGTGATCGAGTTGGAGTTAGATGAGGCGCAACAACTACCAGAGTAGGAGCAAGTTGAAAAAGAGCTTAAAGATTTTATCAAAATCATTGGAAAACATATTGTTATAGTTAAAAAGGAAACTTCATATATACTATGCTTTCTCAAGAGTTCTACAACTTCCAAAGGTCCAAAGTAATGTACAAAAGATGGAGGGTAGTTGGATTACATAAGGTGTTGGAAGAGCCAACTTATTTTATTGATTTTGAAAGATTAGATAGATTATGAATATGTATGGGAGGTAGAAAGAAAAAATTTTGAACCATATTTCATTTGCAAAGTGTTAGGCAATGGCTGCTCTAACTTGTTCACTGACTCTTCATATGGGTACTCTACTCTGCCTTATTTGGTGAAACAGTGAAATTTAGTGGGCAGATTGGCTAGATCGCTCTTATCATTAAAGGAATATGATTATGATATCATGCATCAACCAGGTTCTTCGCATGTTATTGCAGAGTTCTTATCTCGCTTAAATAATGGAGAACCTATGGATGGGATTGATGATTCCTTTCCCTATGCAGAACTCTTTCATGTAGTAGATAACAATGAGACAAAGTTAGGAACCCCTCCTTGGTATGATGAAATGGTGTCTTTTCTTGCAACTACTGTTCAACCTTTAAATTTACAATCCACAGTCGGAAAAAAATTATCTTTATGGAGTCAACAATATTTTATTCTTTTAGATCATCTTTATTACGGGGATATCACTGGATTTTGGATTTGCTGTGTGCCACCTCATGAGTTGATAGTTGTTATTATAGAAGTTCATTATGGAATTTTTGGTGGTCATCACTGTAGATACTTAAAAGTAAAGAAAAATTTTCAAAGTGATCTATGGTGGCCAACCATTCACAAGGATGTTCATAATCATGTGTAGCTCTGTGATCCTTGTCAACGTATGGGTGAACCTCAAGACATACATCATTTTCCTCTACAACCAATTTCTCCTTTGGAGTCATTTCAAAAATGGGGTTTAGACTTTATTGTTCCTATCTGTCCTCCATCGAGTTTGACTAAAAGTTTTATTATGATGTGCACTCACTATTGTACTAGATGAGTTGAAGCTTTGAGTTTAAGACATTCAACAGATGGTAGTATCACTATAGTTTTAATTATTATATTGTTTCCATATTTCAGACTTCCACTGCAATTAGTTTCACACTAAGGTACTCACTTTCTAAACTAGCTCATCAAGTCCTTTATTTATTATTTTTATATTGAACATAAGTTCAGTTCCTCATACTATTCTTGAGCAAATGGTGTGTCAAAACATACAAACAAAGTTTTATTGACAATGCTTCAGAAATTTCTACTTGAGTATCCCACTAAATGGGAACATTATGTTGGGGATGTAGGTCCTAATGAGGCAACTTCTCAGTGTTTGCAGGCTTCATGTGATGATGTAGATCATTCCATTTCTGATGCAGATTTACATGATGCACTTGTTGATGAGAGAGCTGATATTGAGGAGGCAAATACTATTCCAAAATGGCTGGTGTAGACTTTGCGTGATAGCAAATTAGATGCACCTCTATCATATCGTAATCAGTCAGGCTCTCATAGTGCCTCCTTTGCATCAGATTGCTATGCTATGGTTGCATTTAGTCTTTGTGATGCGAATGAGCCTACTTCATTTGATGAAGCACAAATTCAGAAAATTGGATGGCTGCTATGCAATTTGAATACGGTGCTATAATGAAGAATGGTACTTGGTCTCTATGTGACTTGCCTCCTGGCAAGAAGGCCATTGGTACTAAGTGGGTATACAAGCTGAAGCATAAGCCTGATGGTACAATTGACAGGTATAAGGCTAGGCTTTTTGCAAAGGGTTATGCACATGAAAAGGCATTGATTTTGATGTGACCTTTGCACCTACTCGCCAAATGACTACTATTCATAGCATCTCTGTACTTGCAGCTCATTATGGTTGGAATGTACATCAGTTGCATATCAAAACAACATTTCTGAATGGTGACTTGCATGAAGAAGTGTATGTTTTTCAGCCCCGTGGCTTTGTGCAGAAAGGGTATGAGAACGAGGTGTGTAGGTTGAAGAAGGCATTATATGGTTTAAAGCAAGTGCCACGTGCTTGGTATGAAAAGATACATGCCTATCTGATTGCACATGGTTTTGAGAACAATCCAACTGAAAGCACCTTATATCTTAAGCGTGCTAATGATGTACTTCTGATCATTGCAGTTTATGTTGATGACATGCTGCTCACTGGTCCTCATGAGAGGCATATTGTTGATTTTAAGGCTGATTTGCATGCCTCATTTGAGATGTGTGATTTGCCCCATTTGCATCACTATTTGGGCATTCAGTTTATGCATGTTGATGGCAGAATGGCTTTGTGTCAAACGAAGTATATTGGCTATTTGATGTTGTTCTCTATCAGCAGGCTGTTGGATGCCTGATTTACTTATGCATTACTCGGCCAAATGTTCAGTTTTCTATCTCATAGATGAGCAGGTTTATGCATTGCCCAGGTGTTAAGCATTGGCATGCGGTTAAGCACATCTTTCTGTACTTGAGTGGTACATGGCTACTTGGGTTGTTTTATCCCAAGGGGGATCACTATCGGTAGATTTGCATGCTTTTTCTGACTCTGACTAGGCTGGTTGCTATGACACTCATGTGTCCACTAGTGGTTTTTGCTTCATGCTTGGTAGCTCATGCATATCTTGGGTGAGCAAGAAGTAGCCTACTATGGCCACTTCTAGTTGTGAGGTTGAGTATAGGTTAGCTTTCATAGTGATTGTTGAGTGTGTGTGGCTCAGACACCTTATGGCTGATTTGGGTGTTTGTTAGTCTTCTGCCACCACCATCTTCACTAACAATCAGAGCGCATTAGCAGTTGCAAGGAACCGTGTGTTCCATGCTCGCACTAAGCACATTGAGGTGCATTATCACTATGTCAGGGAGAGGTTCTTTGCTGGAGAGATCAACTTGGCATATGTGCCCACACAAGAGAACATTGCAGACCTTTTCACGAAGGCTCTGCCTAGGGAGAAGTTTGAAGCTTTCCGCAAAGCTTTGGGCTTACTTCCTTTTATGGAGTATTTCCACATAGCTTGGCACTTCCTTATACATGAGTGCCAGCTCCTTGTTCACCGCATCACTCCCAGGGGGGATTTGTTGATATATGTAGGTAGTGATGTGTGTGAACACTCTAGGACCACCGGGGCACTTTTTTCCCTCTTTATGAGGTTTTTTTCCCCCAGCTTGTTGTGAGTCCTTCAGTTCCAACAGTCTGCTTGTGCTTTCTCTTCTCTCTGACTCCCTTCGTAAGCTTCCTTGCCTTGTGAGTCCTTCAGTTCCAACACTTGTATATATGCCTATTGCCCTAACGGGCTACTTTATCCAAGCTTCTTCTTCTTCCTTGTGCTATTGGTGTGCTTCCGCAGACGTCTAACTCCAACACTTATTGTGGAAAATTAAGAAGGAGGTTCATCGTTTGTGTTGACAAATAAGAAGCTATACTAGCTGGACAACAAATTAGGTATTCTTTTCTCCTTGTTGATTCTGCAAGGAAGTCTTTGTGCCTGCAAAATGCTTGTTGTTGAGGAACTTGTTTTCGTCCAAGAGATTGAGCATCAAGATAAATGATCTGCTCGTGATGAAACCAACCCCCTTAATGCAGAGAAAAGCACTCATGTTCATATTGTAAAGGATGTAATTTGATGAGAAAAAGAAGAATGGTTACACCACATGGAGGAGCAAACATCTCATGAAGAAGCACAATGGAGGCAGCAAGGAAAATTAACAGTAATAGAGGAAGCTGAAAGGAGGCGACAAACTACTACAAAAGAAGTCAATAGAAGAGTTATTGAGGAGCAACAACCTTACGAGCGACCTTCTGGTTTGTAACACACACAAAACAATCAGGAAAGACCATCTACTTCACACAAAATAGAGCAAGACCAATTTTCATAGACAAAAAAATCAATAAAAAGTATTATTTTCTTACTTTCACAAAGCGATGCCATGATCCTTGGAAAAATCAGTCAGGTAGGGTTCAACTGCATATGCTCCCATGTTCTTTAATAATCTATCCCTGGTTTATGAAGGATTACCAAGTTTAGTTCCATACTCTAGCAGATGTAGCTAGACTATTGACCTTATCTTCTCTAGAAATGCAGAAATCTGAACAGTATGTTCATGTTGAAGGTGTTGAGATGGTGAAAATAGAAGCAGGAATGCTTTTACTCGAGCAAAAAAATACTGAAACACAAGATTCTCTAGGAGGTAGAGCTAACATTTTGGAAGAACACTTACAAGAAATGCAAAATAAAGTCAATGAACTCAAAGTGCATATTCAAGAAATTAAACAAGATCAATAGAAAGCAACAAAACAATTTCATGCTATTCAAGATGAATTACAGAAAGTTCATATGGATAAAGATGACTTACAAAATCAGGTTGCCACACTTATGATAGAGAAAGACTCATTGGATTGTATCATTGATGGAGAATCTACAAGTAGCTTTGCTTAAAGGAATAAAGGAGTTAGAACTGTGATTGGGGGATGCTAAGCAAATTATTACAGACAATGCACAAATGTTGAAAGATAAAGAAGAGCACATTATTGAACCAAAATGAGTGCATAAAGAATTGGAATTGACCATTGAAAATGAAGATGTTGCTTTAGTGCAAAAGGATACAAAAATCCAAGAATTACCGAATAAAGCTGAAGAATCAGATGCTTGGAATCGTGACTTTTTGCAACAAATGACAAGCAAATTTTCAAAAGCAAAGACCAAAGTAGTGGCCTAGAAAGCAGAGTTAACGAACAACCCTAATGAGGAATATCTTTGGGAGATCTTAGAGTTAGAAGGAGACACCTTAGAGAAAGTTTTGAAGAATTTTTCTACTATTTGAATAGAATCCTGAGTCCACCTTCTAATACAGATGACTCATAATGTCTAGTGTGTTCAAGTCCACCATGTATGCCAATGTTAGGTGGAAGTTGGTCTGACTTGTCCAATTGAATATTGTATTAATTTTTGTGCCTTTAGAGTTCTCAAAAACCTTTAACAATTAGGAAATATATTCATCTTGTAATTGATCTAGGGAATTTATAAAGGTGTGCTCACAGAGTGAGAGAAGTGGAACTTGCAAGAACCCAAGAACAGCCGAGATTATACAAAAGAAACTTGCTTGCAGTTCGAGGTACAGACTATATATGCAGATTATAACTCTCCTTGATATCACTATATTTCTAAACTATAATGAAATGATCATCTTTTATCATTTTGTGACTATCTTCATGGTGACTATGGGTCTCAATATTCTTTTTTGTGTGTTCTACATAATCTATATAGTTAGAGAACAGAAATGCACTAGATGTTATTCCAGTAAACTCCATTCCCTAAACCTTAGTTTGCTGTATAAACCCATCGTCAAACTAAAGTGAAAAACTAGGATAATGAGAAGGTTGAAATCACAATTAGACCATAACATATCAAAGAGGCATTACATTCTATCCAATGGGAACTAATATATTTTTTTAGAGAAAGATGCTTTTTCTTATGTTGGTTTTACAAAATTTTCTGACTTCAAAGAAAAACCTAATGAAGTGCAACCATTAGGATGTTCTTGAAGCTATTATGTTTTTCGAGACTACCAAGGTATAACATGCTTCACAAGCCAATGACACTAGTAATCATGATAAAAAAAGATAAGTTCAAACCATTTGGAGTACTAGTAGACAAAGACGCAACAAATGAAGAAAGGAATGAGATTGAATGACCATTGAAGAAGAGAAATTGAACCCATAAGAATTTTCTTGTAAGATGGACCCTGCAGTGACTTCAACATGGTGGAGGACCCTGCGAATAGATGGAACAACAAGGGCAGGGTCATCGATAGTCGTGAGAAAGAAACTTGGGACAAAATCAAGCTGCACTTGGATTTGGTCGAATTCAAAGATGTGATAGGCTTTTTGTGGTCAAATCTCCAAGCGGGTGTGGACTTGAGGAAAGCTAGACTAGATAGAAGCTATATTGCTCAGAGCATTATTCATTAGTGGGGCTGTCCTTCCCTCTCACAACACACCAACCTCGCCATCTCTGATTATCTTATTCTAGCCTCTCACTAAAACCTGTAAGGCTCCTTGGTTTCATGCTTGCTCAACCTCTTTCTCTCTCCCCTTTGTCCATCAAAAAATCGCTAAAGTGTGGAAGGAGGCCTTTGCCAGTTGTTCATCCCCAACCAAGATTTGGAGATGTGCAGTCGTGAAGACGCAACAGATCTTGATAAGAACCAGGCAGATGCTCCAGACTGTTTGGCATGCATAGAGAGAAGCTCTATATCATAGACTCTAGAGACTTGAGGAGGAAGTGAACAAAGGAAAAGCTCAATCCCAGAAGGGTCCTTGCACAATCAGAGCATAGTTCATATATGAAGAAGAAATTCCAAGGAAAAATCTATAAATATTCTTTAAGGAGTGGTGGGATGGCAAAGCTGACAAGCCCGCCAAAGAGATGTGCAACACTCTTAAAAGAAACAAAACAGAGAATCGATCCCCATATTGCTACACTCAAATGGTGATGTATGCAATACATAAGAAGAAAATTTTAGAATCATTGAAGAACATTTTACGAGACTCCTGGGAAACTCGACTCCCCTCTCCCCTGATAGATGGGACTACATGATGGCCATGTCTATGGTATCCTCTCATAGGATCCCACATAACCTTTGCTCACTGCTTGATGCCCATATCTCGGAAGGACAGATCATTGAAGTCATTGATGCCCTTCCGAGAGGGAGAAGCCCAGGGCCAGACGGGCTCACTAATGACTTCTTTAAGTCTTTCAAGTTGGTGACTACCACCCCTCTTTGTTTCATCTGGCAAGAGGCAGTCGAGTTTGGCATGCTGCCGTCTTGTCTCAACAATAGCCTCATCAAGTTAATCCACAAAAGGGGGAAAAGAATAGAATTGAGAATTGGCATCCAGTTATGATGCTTCAAACGAGATATAAGATCATTGCTAAAGTCATAGCCAACATAATTTCCTGCTATCTGAGAGCATGGTTAAGCGAGGACCAAAAAGGTTTCGTCAAAGGCAAGTCAATGTTGGAAGCCATTATAGATATTTGGGAAGGTCTCCACTTCGCGGACGAATCAAGAAAAGATGTGGTCTTCCTCAAGATCGACTTTGACAAAGCTTATGACAGGCTGGAATGGGACTATATTTTGTAGTCACTTAAAGACCTCGAATGCAGTTAGAAATTTACCAAGATGATCTCAACCCTTTTGGGAAACACATCGACTTAAATTAATATTAACGGCCAACATTCGAAGGTGATCAAACTAAAAAAATCGATTAGAAAAAGGTGCCCATTGGATCCCCTTCTCTTTGCCATTGGCACAGAAGGGCTTAGCCGGCTTGTGGAACATTAGGTCGAAGCAGGTAATATCAAAGGCCTTCGATTGCCCTGTCACCACAGCCAGATCACCATGAGACTTTCTGCTCATGATATGAATGTGTTTGTCCACAATGATAGAACTAGCCTGGAGACATTTGGGAGATGCCTGGATACTTTCGGCAAAGCCTCTAGATCCAAAATCAACCACTCAAAGATCGCTTTCAGAGCTATTGTCGAGAACCAACCCAAATTTCCCTTTATTCATGGTTGTCAAAATATTCCTCCATGCCAAATTTTTTGGCTTCTTGAGATTCCCTTGGGATTTGGTACCTCATTGGAGCAGCGTTCGAATTGGGTCCTAGACAGACTCGAAAGCAAGCTAAACGTTTGGAGAGCTATGCAACTCAATCTCGCTGGACTCACGCAATGGTTATCAACACATTCCTCATTTCCTCGACCATTTACTTCCTCTCTTGTTGGAGACCAAAAGAGCAAGAGCTGTCGCAACTGGTAAGTATTTGTAGAAACTTCCTTTGGATGCATGACCACAACAAGAGGGGGTGCCATAAATCAAGTGGTCCATATGCTCTAGCCAAAGGGATAGTGAGGGCCTTGGCATTCTGGACATTGGGTGCATGGCTAAAAAACTTGTGGAAAAATGGTTGATTAAGGCATTGTGCAATGGGAGGTCTCATGGGCCAAGTTGATCTTCAAAAACAAGAATGTGTTGACTTTCATGGGATTCCCAAATTGGAAGAATCTTGATATCTTGACCCTTTGTTTTCCCTGATCCCAGTTTTCTCAAAAGGCTCGAATCGTGTGTGCTCCCTATGGAAGATTTGGAATAAAGTCAAAAGCTTCAATAAGAATCAGTGAAGATTTGAGGTGGACAACCGATATCAGATAGAATGACTCTATCTGGTTTCCAATCCATGGCAATTGGAATGTGGAATCTTGGAACATTCGAAATGCAAAGAGGCTAAGGCTTCAGAAAATGGAAAAATCTCTGGAAATAAGACACCAACCAGTGGATCAACTTCGAGGATATTGACCCTAGCATCAACATTACCTATGAAGAGTGGAATACTTTACGAAGTAGAAGCCTTGCCTAGCATCAACATTACCTATGAAGACACCAACCAGTGGATCAACTTCGAGGATATTGACCCTAGCATCAACATTACCTATGAAGAGTGGAATACTTTACGAAGTGGTGTCTGTCATGGATGCACCGACAGTGGGATATGAAGCTCATGGCTATCTCGAACCCTCTCATTGAAATAAAAAAGTATGTCGTCTTATGGCAAATTCTTCATCAAGGAATCTGGAACAAACCAAAAGGCTAGCAAAATTTGTGGGGTGCCTCCCTTGTGCAAGTGCTACTACTGGTCTATTGAAGATGTTGCCCACATCTTCTTCACTTGTAAACTTGTCCCAACTCCAACAGGCTCTGGAAAAATGTCATAGAGAAAATTATACTTCAGAAACATATCAATTGGAAACAAGCTCTACTAAGAGAAGCAATCGGCTGCTCCGCGACTCTCTAGAATGCCATGAGAGGGGAGGTCCTATGAAAGATTTGGCGGGAAAGATGTGCGTACAATGACTTCTCCAAAGAGTGGTCGATTGAGAAATCGTTGTTCTTCCTCGACAAAAGAATTGCTAATTGCAAGAACCCCCCCCCCCCCCCCTTTTGGGCATCATCAAGTGCTCCTTCTCATCAACAACAAGCTTAAACCCAAGTGGGCCCCGCATGAGTGTGATGGGAGGGTGATTAAACTTCTTTGTAATGCCATCTAAACACTCTAAAATCTTCCCCTGTTCTATGGGATTCCGGGTGTTCCATGGGCACTAGTCCCCTTCACTTGTTCTTGTACTTTTCTTTTAATTAATACAAGTTCAAGAGAGTAGGCTAAGGCGAAACTCCCTTATTTAAAAAAATAATAATTATCTTGTAAGAAGAAATAATGACAGAAGAGGAGTTGAAGGAAGAAGAGAGAAAGGTGCAGGTTGATGTAGAGCCACATCCTCCTCAAAAATCAATGGAAAAATTGTATAGTTATCTCATGTAGAACAATGCCAAAAGAGTATATTATGAAGCATAATATTAAAATATGCTTGAAGATTTCTTTAATAAAGCTACACACAAGACAAAAGCAGAGATAGATCAGTATGAAGACCGCCATGAGCAAATGATGGATGCCAAGACTGAGGTAGTATTCATAAAAATGGAAGCTACATTGTTGCAATATTTCCAGGAGTTACAAGGACCTCATGTCAAAACAAAAACTATGGTAATTGTGGTAAAGAGAGAAAGGAAAGATCCTAAGCTGAAGCAAAAGATAAAAGAACCCAAGACAAAAGAAAAGAAGAATAGAGCAGAGGGATAGGAGATTCCAATAGATGAAACAAAAATAGAGGAAAGACAAAATCAAGACCTATTGAAGGGTGATGATGATAATGAGAAATAAGAATCATCAAAAGAATTAGAAGAAGAAGAAGAAAATAATTTGGAGTCAACCCATAAAGATGAAAATGTAGAAAAAAAGAATTCTCAAAGACATCAGAAACATATGTGAGTATGTAATGACTCAAGTAGAGGAGTTCAGACCATCCACCAAAAACTATGGGGTGTGTGTATAAGTGCGAGAGACACACAAGAAGCACACACAAGGAGCACAGATAGAGCAGGGCACATGGAGAAGTTGGATGGCCAGAATAACTCTCTCTATTAACGATGATCAAAACTGAAGTAAAAGCTGAATACTATCCCTAAGTACAAAGTACCACCACATATGAGTGAATCATGTATGTGGTAATATGGGGAAAAAACCTCTAGTGGACACTAGAGTAAAATGTACCCATGTATAGGGAAAAGGTTCACACCAAAGATACTCGAGGAAAACATAAGTGTAATAAACCGCCCTCAAGTGAATGATGTGAACATAGTGAAAAATCAGCCCCACTAGGCAATAAGCCTAAAGCTCTAGAAAAAGCTCCAGATTTTTCTCGTGGAAGAGCTTTGGTGAGTATGTCTGCCAAATTATCTTGTGTAGGCACATATACCAAATAAATATCTCCTGCATGAAGGCACTCTCTCACATAGTGATAATGCACCTCAATATGTTTGGCCTATGCATGAAACACTGGGTTTCCTGCAATAGCCAATGCCATCTGACTATCATTGACAATATGCATAGCAACATCAATCTCCATGCAAAGGTCCATCAATAGGCATCTCATCCATATACACTCCATTGTAGCTGTGAAAACTACCCTATACTTAACACTAGAACTCAATGTCACCACTATACATTGCTTCTTACTCAACCAAGATATGCATGATTCTCTAAGGAAAAAGCAATTACCACTAGTGGACATGCGAGTATCATAACAACCAAACCAATCACTATGTATAAAAGCATGCAAGCATGGCTGAATATCTATGCCATAAAAGAGACCTAAACTCAAAGTGCCTTTGACATATCTAAACACACATTTCATCGTTTGCCAACGCTTAGTGCCAAGGCTATGCATGAATCCAGTCAATTATGAAATTGCATACTATATATCCGGCCTTCTGTTGCATGCAATATATATACGAAATCCCATAACTTGCTAATAAAAAGAAGTAACAAATGCATCATTGGATTCCTCAAATGAGAACCTAAATCCCATTCAAACTCATGTAGAAACTCTCTTGCAATCGTCAAAGTCAAAACGTTGAAGTAGTTCTTCAACATACTTTGCTTAATGCATAATAATTCTCCCCTTAACGGATACAAATTGGATGCCAAGATATTATCTCAAAAGACCAAGATAAGTGACATCAAAAGTATGTAGCAAATCAACCATAAGGATGTCAAGTTTTTCATTGCATGACCCGGTCAAGAAACGGTCATCAACATAAAGAACAAGCAGAGTAAGTTCAGCCCCATCTTTATGTACATAGAGTGTCCTTTCAATTGGAATACATGTGAAGCCAAGAGTAATCAAGTGTTTATGGATTTTATCATACCATGCATGCGGATCTTGCTTGAGACCATACAAGGCTTTATGCGAGCGACAAACCATATGCTCTTGTCCTTTCATGGCAAATCTATGAGTTTCTTCACATAAAACTCTTGTTGCAAATCACCATTCAGAAAGATGTTTTTTATGTCCAACTAATGTAATTTCCAACCTCATTGGGAAACCAATGCAACCACGGTACATATGGTAGTCATGCATGAAGTAGGTGCAAAATTTTCCTTTGTGTCAATGCCATATTGTTGCGCATAACCTTTGGCAACCAATCTAACTTTGTAGAAATCAATGCTACCATCTAACTTTCTCTTAATCTTGTAAACCCACTTTGTACCAATGGAATTTTTTCCTTTTGGCAATTCACATAACTCCCAAGTACCATTCCTATGTATGGAATCCATTTTTTATTACAAGCACTCATCCAATGTGGATCGTCACATGCATCTTCAAATGTAAGTGGTTCTTCATTACATGCTATTGCAACAAGAGAATAATCCAAAAAATTACTTGAGGCATGGTGAGAGCTTGATCTTCATCTACCAAGAAAAGGTGCACTCAATTTCCATTCCTGCAAAGTATTATGTCCCAAATGTTTAGCCATATGTGCCTAGAAATTTCTAGCAGTTTCAAACATTTTTGGCTAAAAAGTTTCCACTATGTTTGGTTGGGAATTCCCTACATTTTTAGCTCTATTTTCTTGGATTTTTTCAGCTCTTTGAGCCTAAGTTTTCTGGTCTAGATGGCCATAATCAAGTGTACTACTTTGGAACATAGGCATGAGTGTAATGAACACATCTTGTCAGCTAACTATTGGATTTTTTTTGTATTCAAGTAGAGGGAAAATTGAGTTTTCAACAAATTCCATATCTCAAATCATAATAATTGTTAATGGATGGCATAAATGATATCACTTACTTTCAAGACTATTACCAAAAAATATACATTTCTTTGCCTTGTCATCAAGTTTGTAATGTTGTTGTGATGGCACAAGAGCATATGCCAAAAAACCAAACACACATATATGACTAACCATAGTTTTATTTCCATTCCAGGCCTCATAAGGAGTGATGAATCTTAATGCTTTTGTAGGGCAGAGATTCAACACTTAGTTTGCACATATGACCGCTTTCATCCAAAAGTTGTCAAAAAGGTGCTTTCCTTTAACCATACATTGTGCCATTTCAAGGAGTGTTCTATTTTTACGCTCGAGAAAACCATTTTTTTGATGTGTATAGGGCAGCATACATTGGTGCAAAATTTCTCTTTCACAAAGAAAAGCATTAAACTCATGTGACATGTATTTGCCGCCACTATCTATGCATAGAATCAAAAACTTGTTTCAAGAAAAATTCACAGTCATAGATATAAATAGTTTGAGGCAAGAAAATACCTCATTATTTGCTTTCATAGGATACAACCATGCATGGCGAGTAGAATCATCAATGAAAGTAACAAAATATACATGCTTCCCAACAGATGGAGTCTTGATGCGACCACAAACTTCAACATGGAAAAGCTGAAATTTTCTTGTAGTGTGTGTATGACTATCTTTTGGAAAAGAAGCACAATGCATTTTTCCAAGAATGCAACCTTCACATGCATGATTTTCAATCAAGTCACATGTTGTGAAACCAATAACCATCTCCTTCTTTTGCAAGTAAAGCAAACTATTGAAGTTCAAGTGACCAAAATGAGCATGCCAAAGCTCCATTTCAGCCATGGAAGAAGTATGAGCAACCAAGGCATTTGAGGCAGCCCTCTTGTATTTATCCAAGTGATACAAACCATTACATAATGTAGCAAACATCATGATAATATCACCATTGCTAAAATCATAAACTATACATTTATCATCAATAAAGTGTACATGAAGTCCAACTTTGGCAATCAAAGGAACTAAAATTAAGTTCTTCTTTATACGAGGTACATGAAATGCATTTTTCAAGAGAATCACACCTCCATTTGCAGTTGTAGATTCAATTTCTCATACTCCAATGATAGCATAAGAGGCATTGTTTTCACACACCCCACATCATCCTTGGGTGCATATTTCAAAGATGCGAAAAACCTTTTGCACGATGTTGTGCTTTAAAGCACCACGATCAAAGAACCAATCCAAAACATCCTCACTAACAATGATACATTTAGAATGCAATTATGCATCATATTTACATGTAACAACACATGCCCAAAACTATTGAGCCATGTTGGATTCATATTCTTTGCATTTGAAGAACTTTTAACAATAGGGATACTGGAATCCTTCTTCTTTTCATTATGCTTAGTGAGATTTCTACACTCATCAATAGTATGACCAACCTTTTGGAAATATTTGCATCTCGTCTTCTTTTGCAAATCAACATCATTTGAGGAATGAGAAGAGAAAGGTTGAGGCTTTGGTTTTGATGAACCCAAAGTTGAGCCATACTTGCTTTTCTCTTTTTGTGAGATAACAAGTGCTTGTGTTCCATCAATTGAACCACTATTATTCACTCTAAATTGATCTTCTTGCAAAAAAAGAGACACAACCTCATCAAATGCATACACATTTGGATTCCCTTTTGCAAGCGAACGGAGTGTAGTGGTGAAGCTTTGAAAAGATTCTGGTAATTCTTTCAACAATGTAGAGATGAGTGATGCATCTAGAATAATCTCATCTATTTTTTCCAATTGCTCTTTCAAGTCCTTGATGCATGTCACATACACATCGAGAGACTCATTTTCAGCCATACATACATCCTCAAGTTTCTTTCTCTAGTATGCAACATGTGCTTCATTACACATGGCCTACAAACAAGAAAGAGTGTTCCATGCATGTCTTGATGTAGAACATGATTGAATGTGTGGAACTATATGATGTTTCACAAAAAGTGCAATCAATGCATGGGCATGAGCATCTTTTCCATCCCATATAGGTTGCTCACGTGTAGTTGGAGAAGGAGTAACCACTGTACTTGAAGGAGAAGCTCCATCTATGATACTAGACTCTAAACTAGAAGAACCTGTGGGTCTTAGATTTTGATCTAAATTTCCCACTATGTTCCAAAGTTGTTTTGCAACAAGAACATGTTTCATCAGGTAAGAACACATTGGATGGTTGGTCCCATCAAGCTTATCATTGCTTCCCACCATTTCACTAAAGAACAAGAATATGACAAGATCTTTACTTCAACAAAAGCTAAAATGGGTGCGAAAATTTCAGCCAAAATACATAACTCTAATGGTGATTTTGATTGCACTAATGGCTTGGGGGTGAAACACTAGTGCAATTGGTGGAAATGTTTCTTGTCTACTTAAAATCACAGTTCTATGCTCTAAAGTCGATTTACAGTTCTATGCTCTGAAGTCGACTTACTCTGATACCATTATTGGCTATGTGTGGAAGTGCGAGAGAACACAAGCACACATAAGGAACACAAATGTAGTAAGACACATGGATAAGACGGATGGCTAGAGTAGCTCTCTCTATTGACAATGAAGAGAACTGAAGTAAGAGCTAAATAATATCCCTAAGTACAAAGTACCACCACATATGAGTGAATCATGTACGTGGTAACATGGGGAAAAAAACCTCTACCCTACAATAGAGTAAAAAGTGCCAAAGGATAGGGAAAAGCTTCACATCAAAGCTATTTGAGGAACACAAAAGTGTAATAGATACATAATTCTATCAAGCATTGCTACATAATCAGAATGTATTAAAAGTGATAGTGTAAAATATGAATACAAGAAAGATCAAGAAAAGATGTAGATGATGCATTTCTCATTAGAAAAAGGAGTCCCATTTATGTAGGCTTTAATTGGACATGCCCCTTTCTTTGGTCCTGCTAGCTTTGGAGAATTGATCCATTTCAAAGGAATACTACCATCTTTTCTCTTTTTCCAAAACTTTTGGCCAATCTCTTCTCGTGTCATTTGGGCAATAAGCTGGACTAATCTTCATATAACTAGGACCTTCTAACCAATTTTATTTACATTTTTTATTCCTAATTGATCAATGAAGGATTTGATCTATCAAACAGCCTCTTGGTAACTTCAATATCTTCATCATATTCTAGGAACTCATCTAGTCTTGTTCCTACTCTAGTAGTAAGACTGTTCCTTATAATCTCTATGAACATGCATAATGGTATGGCATAACCAACTATTGCCCAATGGTGCTGTAATGGATTGACTCCCTAATAAAGTGCAAAGTGCACTATTTTATCCTTATATTGGCCATGGATTTTCTTTATATATTTCATCCTTGTTTCTCTATCAATCAACAATTTCTAGATGAATTCATCTCAACCTTCATCCATTTCCTCTTGCCCTTGTTCATCAACCCCTTGACACTATATTGGAGATGGTTGTCTCTCTTCTATGATTGGCCTTTCTTGTACTGGTTCCACAATTGTCTCCTTCTATTGGCTAGATTTTGCTTTCCACATCTCTAGCTCTTTCCCCTTTGTTGTTTCCACTCCATTCTTTCTGTTTCAACCTACTCATTCAAATTATTGTATCCCCTCATAGCTGTAGCAGCATGCTTCAAGCATCTTCAAGAATACCTAGATAAATGCTTCATTAGTCCTAGTAACTCACCTCGGGCATGTCCAATGCTCCTATTAGAAAATAAAGATGGCTCTATGAGACTTTGTATGTATTATAGGGAATTAAATAAGGTAGCAATCAAAAACTAATTTCCAACGCATAATTTGGAAGACCTATTTGATCAATTACATGAAGCAAGGCACTTTACCAAGCTTGATCTAAGGTCATGATATCATCAGATTGGGATCAGGGTTGAAGATGTCCCTAAAATTGCTTTTGGGACTACATATGGGTATTATGAGTTCTTGGTGATACCTTTTGGTCTGACCAATCCTCCTGCCACTTTCATGAAGCTCATGAATAGTGTACTATGACCATATCTAAGGAAATTGGTAGTACACTTTTTGAATGATATTATGATATATACTTGATTAGAATATGAACATTTTGTTGGAGTTAGATGTCTGCGGAAGCATGTGAACAACATAAGGAAGAAGAAGAAGCTTGGAGCACAACACACAATACTGAATGTATTACCACTAGAATGTACAAAGATAAGAAGCCTGTTAGGGCAATATGCATATATACAAGCTGGGGAAAAAAACCTCCTAATGAGGGAAAAAAGTGCCCTGATGGACCTTGAGTGTTGACACACATCACTACCTAAATATATCAACAAATCCCCCCTGGGAGTGATGCAGTGAACAAGGAGTTGGCACTCATGTATAAGGAAGTGCCAAGCTATGTGGAATCAATCCACAAAAAGAAGTAAGCCCAAACGTTTGCAGAAAGCTTCAAACTTCTCCCTAGGCAGAGCCTTCGCAAAAAGGTCTGCAATGTTCTCTTCTATGGGCACATATGCCAAGCTGATCTCTCTAGCAGAGATCCTCTCCCTAACATAATGATAATGCACATCAATGTGCTTAGTGCAAGCATGGAACACAGGGTTCCTAGCAACTGCCAATGTGCTCTGACTCTCAGTGAAGATGGTGATGGTAGAAGACTGAACAACACCCAAATCAGCCATAAGACGTTTGAGCCACACACACTCAACAGACCCTATGAAAGCTCCCCTATACTTAGCCTCACAACTCGAAGTGGCCAGAGTAGGCTACTTCTTGCTCAACCAAGATATGCATGAGCTACCAAGCATGAAGCAAAAACCACTAGTGGACACACGAGTGTCATAGCAACCAGCCCAATCAGAGTCAGAAAAAGCATGCATATCTGGCTGTAGGGATCCCCCCTTGGGATAAAACAACCCAAGAAGCTGACTACCATGCAAGTAGGGAAAGATGCGCTTCACCACCTGCCAATGCTTGACACCTGGGCAATGCATAATCTACTCATCTGTGAGACAACAAACTGAATATCTGGCCAAGTAATGCATAAGTAAATCAAGCATCCAATAGCTTGTTGATAGACAACAGCATCAAATGCATCTCCATCATCATGAAGAATCAATCGTAAACCTGTCTCCATAAGAGTGGCAATAGCTTTACAGTCTTCAAGGCCAAAACACTACAATAATGTGTCAATATATTTTGTTTGACACAAAGCCATTCCACCACCAACGTGCATAAACTGAATGCCCAAATAATGATGCAAATGCCCCAAGTACATCTCAAATGAGGCATGCAAATCAGCCTTAAAATCAGCAATATGCTTCTTATGAGGACTAGTGAGCGACATGTCATCAACATACACCACAATGATCAAAAGTCCATCATTAGCATGCTTAACTATAAGGTGCTTTTTTTTGCACACTTGATTTTCATGCCCTTTTTGCACAAAGCCACAAGGCTGAAAAACATACACTTTTTCATGCAAGTCACCATTCACGAATGTTGTTTTAATGTCCAACTCATGTACATTCCAACCATGATGAGATGCAAGTGCACAGATGCTATGAACAGTAGTCATTTGGCAAGTAGGAGCAAATGTTTCATCAAAATCAATGCCTTTTTCATGTGCATAAACCTTTGCAACAAGCCTAGCCTTATACCTCTCAATTGTTCCATCAGGTTTACACTTTAGCTTGTATACCCACTTGGTGCCAATGGCCTTCTTGCCAGGAGGCAAGTCACATAAAGACAAGGTACAATTCTTCATGATAGCATCATATTCAGATTGCATTGCAGCCATCCAATATTCAAAATTATGTGCTTCATCAAACAAAAGAGGTTCAGTCGCATCACAAAGGCTAGATGCAGCCATAGCATAGCAATCTGATGCAAAAGAGGCCCTATGAGAGCCTAATCGAGTAGGATATGACAAAGGTGCATCTAATTTGCTGTCATGCAAAGTTTGCACCAGCCATTTGGCATAGTTTTTGCCTCCTCAATATCATCTCTCTCATCAACAAGTGCATCATGTAAATTTGCATCAGAAATGGTATGATGTACATGATCATATGAAACTTGCAAAGGCTGAGAAGTTGAAAAGAGGCAGCAAAGTATCATACATGTCTTTAGAGCTAACATATGTCTCCTTAGTACATGAAAGTAAAGGATGAATCGCATCTTCCACAAAAACAACATCACGGCTAACTAGAATGCATTTTACTATGTGGATGATACAAACGATAGCCTTTTCTTTCAAAACTGTACCCAATAAAAATACATTTTATTGCTTTATCATCCAATGATTTGCGATGTTGTTTAGGCACTAATCCATATGCCAAACAACCAAAAACATGCAGATGAGCAACAAATGGCTTGCAACCATGCCAAGCCTTATATGGAGCGATAGATTGCAGTGCTTTAGTGGGACACCTGTTAAGTAGATATGCTGCACACATGATAGCCCCAAGCCACAAACTATGTGGTAAAGCCTAACTCTTGACCATACACCTCGCCATCTCCATGAGTGACCTGTTCTCCCGTTCAACAACTCCATTCTATTGAGGTGTATACGGCATTATACACTGGTGTTTTATCCCACGTTCAACCAAAAATGCATTAAAATCAGAAGACATATATTCCCCCCTGTCTGCATAGGATCACAAACATCACTATGTACAAGCTGCAATTTCTGAGTAGCCTAAACTCAATTATCTTTTGGAAAGGAGGAACGCTGCATTTTGCCCAAAATATAGCCTTCACAAACATGTTTTTTGGGTGCCTCAAGTTTGGGCAAAGAGGATACCATTTCAGATTTCTGCTGGTGTAGCAAACTAGCAAAAATCAGATGACCAAAGCACGCATGCCAAATCTTTGCATCAGATGCGTACTGCACATGCCGAATCATTTACAGATCTTTTATAGTCTATGAGCTCATACAACCCATGACATAAAATACGAGAAGCAATAATGACATGCCCATTTGACAGATTCTGAATTATACATCTGTCTTTAACAAATTTCACAACCAAGCTTAAACCAGATGGGGCCCCAGATCCTTTCCCTCAAGTTGGCACTCGGGGGCATCCCTCTCCGATGGAGGAAGAAGAGGGCACTCGTGTTGCAGAGATGGATTCAGAAGGGTTCACCGAAGTAAGACATAGGAGGAAAGTTAGCCCTCGAAGATTATTAGCAAGGAAAGTTATGACCATGGCTCCTTCGAATAACATGTATTGCAACCTAGAAAAGGAGATTAATGAGGTTGATCTCCCAGGGGATAACCTTTATGAAGAAGACCCGGCTGACAATTCCATTGGATGCTCTTGCAGCAAAGAAGAAAACCAAGAAGGTTACACCACCAGTAAAGAGGATGGCTTCACTACTAGCAATCAAGACAACCAAGACAGTGAAAGCCCGTCTCTTGGCCCTACTCTTCCGGTATGCATGCCAAGCTTACCTCAACAAAAGTTAAAACTTAAAGGGAAACAACCATCGGGTATGCCTTGGAAAAGCCCCCTCAAGAGTAGGATCCTAAACCAAGAAGTTGGGAGGAAAAAAGAAGACCAAAAGAAAAAAAAAAGATCGGGTCCCTCCCCTCAAAGAGGGCAACCATCAACAATGAAAATCACTTCACTAAACATCAGGGGTTTGTCGGACCCCTCAAGAGCGGCGATTCTTGGCCAATGGTTCAAAGACAAGTGCCTCACCCCCAACTTTATCTGCTTATAAGAGATTAAAATCAACGTAGAGGATTTCCAGAAACAGCTTAAACGCATTTCTCCGAACCACCTTTGGCTCTACACTTCGCACCCTAGGGGGGCGGGGGGTGCTACAATCAGTATTAGTCACTCCTGGTCTGGCAGATTGACCTCGACTTGTGATTGAGTCATGCATTTGTGGGGAAAGGCATGTATGAGAGACTATGAATGACCAGTTGTAAGAGTCATTAGATACTTTAGAAGTAAAGAAGATATCTCTCATCAACTAGATGTAAAGTTTTTCTGAATAGAAGAAAAATTACACCCAATATTTTGCTCAGTGATCCTTTTGTGTTTAACCTTTTGTTGAATGCTTTTGTACAAGTCTAAGTCTATAGTAGAGTGGCCTCTGTACAAGTTTTCATATCCTAATTGTGTTCAGGTTGAGAGAATTGAGAGTAGGAACATTTACATGTGTAAATGTGAAGAAGAGAAGACTGAAGTATGTGCAAATTCGATGATAATGTTTTGGTTAGATCTCCTTCCATAGTGTAAAGTTTTGAGCAAGCAAGCACTCATTCTTTAAGTTGGAAGGTAAGCTACCTATGGCTGAAAGCATTTGAATAAATGGTTGTAATTTGAGAGAACTATGCATTAGAAGTTACAAGTGTCAAAGTCGACTGTACAAAGGTATAGTTTTAGACATAGGTGAATTGTTTGGAGTAAATCTCAAGATTTACGAAACCTTTTGAGAACGTTTAACTTGGAGAAGGTGCATTAAACAATAGGCTACACTCTACACAAAGTCTCATTGAAAACTGTACACATTTGATCACTCAATGAGTGAGTTAAGTGCAACAGATGTTTCTGTGTAATGACTTTATTCATAGTTAGATTAAATCTTGATGATTTGGTATTGGTCTCCCAAAATTGGTTGAGTTTTTGAGTTATTCTTGATATAGAGTGCTCTAACATCAAGGATAGCTTGTTCTTTTGGAGAGGTTAACTCTCCATTAGTGGTATCAAAGTAGGAATCATCAAAATTGAAGAAAGGAGGACCCCAACTATTGTAGTTATATAGAAATCAACATTTGAAGGTTCAAAAGGTGAAAGCTTAAAGTGAAAGCTAGAGAAGGAGTCTTGAAGCTATCAAGAAGATAAAAAGGAACTACCTTCGAAGTAAAGGTACACTTATTCCTCATAAAGCTTGAAGAATTTAATACACAAGTGAAGAAAAGATGGGAGATTCTCTTCAGATAGAGAAATTGGATAGAGAAAACTATCCTGCTTTGTCTATGAGGATGGAAGCTCATCTTATGAGCAAAAACTTGATAGGATACATTACAGGTGAAGAAGAAAAATTAGAATTTAAAGATCCTAGTGTTATAACTAGGGAGGAGCTCAGAGAATTGAAGACATCGATGAAGAAGGTTGCTCAAGCAAGGAGCATTATCTACATGGGAGTCAATGACTACTTGCTACCTCATACTAGAGGACTTGAGAGTGCAAGTGATATATGGAATGCTTTGGAGGAGCTACAGGTGAACAAGAAAAATCAGAATTTAAAGATCCTAGTGTTCCAACTAGGGAGGAGCTCAGAGAATTGAAGACCTCGATGAAGAAGGTTGCTCAAGCAAGGAGCATTATCTACATGGGAGTTAATGACTACTTGCTACCTCATACTAGAGGACTTGAGAGTGCAAGTGATATATGGAATGCTTTGGAGGAGCATTTCCAAAAAACTACAAAGTGAAGGAAGTCATCTTTGTGGGTAGAGTTTATCACATTCAAGAAGAAGGCTTCTCAATCCATTTCTAATTATGTAACAAGGATGAAGGACATTGCAGATGCATTAAGAGCAATTGATGAAGATATTGAAGAGGATAAATTGGTAAGGAAAATCCTTAGAGGTTTGAGAGGAGATGAGAACTGGAAGCCATTCATTTTGTCTACTGAATTGTCACAAGATCATTTTACTCCTGATTTGAATCAGTTGCTAGGACATATGCTAACTTTTGAGCAGGATGTCAAAGGTGATGTTGATAAGAGAACAGGTCAAGAAATTTATGCAAAGGACAAGAAGAAGAATAGCAAAGTCAAGCAACAATTAAATGAAGATAAAGGTACAACTAGCCAAGCTAACTTCCTAAGAGGAAGAGGTGGTGGCAAAGGTAGAGGAAGAGGCAGAAGCAATAAAGATGGAGTCAAAGCTTGCTAGATTTGTGGTAAGAAAAATCATTTAGCTCATGAATGTTGGCATAATAATCAGAATAATGGAGGATACAATCAAAACTTTAATTCAAGAGGAAGAGGTGGTAGAAACCAAAGAGGTAATTTCAGAGGTAGAGGTAGTAGAGGCTACTTTGGAAGAAATGCAGTTAGAGGATTCCAAATTCAATCCCACAATAATACCTACTACAATTATGCTTCAGATCAGAAGGAGGATTCAACCTTGATTATGAATGCAACTTGTGAAAGACAAAGTGAAGATCAAAGAGTCTTCTACATTGACTCAGGGTGTAGCAATCACCTGTGGCAACATAGCTTTGATGACTGATTTGGAGAATAAGGTAACTAATCGTGTAGTCAAACATGTGATAATACAAAGCATAATGTGAAGTCAATTGGATCAGTGAAGGCTAAGGATGGGAGCACTCTTCTGAGTATGGTTTTGTATGTTCCTAGAATCCCAAATAATTTGATAACTATAGGCAAAATTGTTGAAAAAGCTTATGTAGTAAGGTTCACTAATGATGGAGTTTTTGTGGAAGACCCTAGCAATGGGAAAGAAAATTGTTTTAAGGAAAGAAAGAAGGAAGACTTTTCACATTGAAGATTCAAGGCAATGTTGGTCATGCATTGTTCACATATGGAGGACATAAGATCTCTGAGTTAGATCTTTGACATAAAAGGCTTGGACATTTTAATGAAAGAGGTATTAAGGATATGGTTAACAATGGTTCAGTGCTTGGATTACCTAATGTTGCCGGTCAACATATGACATACAGATGTGAGGCATGTCAATCAGGCAAGGCTTATAAGCAATCATATACTAAGCATGGTTTCATGTATTCAAGGAAGCTTGAGTTGGTACACACAGATGTGTGGGGACCATCAAAGGATTTTAGCATTAATGGTTCAAGATTTTTATGTTATTTATGTTGATGATGCTACTAAGTGGATCACCATATATGTGACCAAAGATAAATAAGAGGTGTTTAATACATTTAAACATTATCATGTATATGTAGAGAGAATCACATGTAAAAAGTTGAAGAGACTAAGGTCAGATGGAGGGGGAGAGTATTTCTCTAATGAGTTCAGTGATTACTTATGGAATGTAGGTATAAAAGGAGAAGTTACTTGCAAGTACTCTCCTCAACAAAATGGTGTAGCAGAAAGGAGAAATAGACCTCTTGTTGAGTTTGCAAGGTCAATGATGAAAGAAAAGAGTTGTCCGAATTATTTATGGACTAAGGCTGTAAATACAGATACATACTTGGTTAATAGGTTACCATGTAAAGCCTTGCAGGGTATGACATCTTATGAGGCATGGTGGGGCAAGAGACCCAACTTAGATCATTGCAAAGTATTTGGATGTTTGGCTTATGCATATGTGCCATCTCAGTTGAGGCATAAATTGGAACCTAACGTTGAAAAGTATGTGTTCATTGGCTATCATGATAAAAAGATGGGTTATAGGTTGTGGAGTCCATCCACAAAGCAATTCCTTGTATCAAAGGATGTTACATTTGATGTCCAAGGTACTTGTATGCAGGTACAATTAATATTCATGCAGGTGATGAAGAAGTTTTGAATCAGAAGAAAGGTGAATCAAAGGTTCAAATATTTGATGAAGAAGAGAATAATGAAGCACAAGTTGAAGTTGAAGAAGTGCCAAGGTTGCCAAGGTTTGATCTAGAATGTGATGAACCAGAAACTTCAAGAAGTGGAGATCTCAGAAGGTCATCAAGACACAAATGGCAACCTACAAGGTATAGCTATGAGACTTCTTTTTTGACAACTAAAGATTATGCTTATATGGTTAAAGCAGAGGAAGATCCTTCTACATATGAAGAGGCAAAAGGTAAAGAAAATTGGGAGAAAGCTATGCGGGAAGATTATGATGCTTTAATGGAGAATGAAACTTGGGATTTGGTTCCAAAACCAAATAGTCAGAAGATCATTGGATGCAAATGGGTCTACAAGACAAAGAGGTTTGCAGATGGAAGTGTGTGTAGGTATAAAGCTAGACTTGTTGTGAAAGGGTATGCTCAAACATATTATGTCAATTAGATGCGAATAATGCTTTTCTTAATGGTTACATTTCAGGTGATGTTTTCATGGAGCAACCAGAAGGGTTCAAAGATAAAAGGTATCCAGATTATGTATGTAAGCTCAAGAGAACTTTGTATGGTTTGAAGCAGGCTCCAAGGGCATGGAATTATAGACTTGTGAAGTTCTGGAAGGAACTTGGTTTCCAAGTGTCTAAAGCAGATAGTAGCTTGCTTGTTAAAGCAAGTGATGATGGGTTCATTTACATGTGCATATATATTGATGATATAATTCTTATAGGTACAGATGAGAAGGGCATACAAAGTCTCAAGAAGCAAATGGAGAGAGAGTTCAAGATTAGTGACTTGGGAGACTTTTCATATTTTTTGGGCATGGAGGTCTCATATACTCAACATGGAGTATATGTGACACAAGAAAGGTATTTGAAGAACTTGTTAATCAAGTTTAAAAATGGAAGATTGCAAGGTAGGACCTACCTCAATGGAGGTGAATCACAAATTGAGTAGATATGGAGGAGAAGAAATCAAGGACATGAAGCTATCTCAAAGTCTGGTTGGTAGTCTAATCTATGATACATTAAGTAGGCCTGATTTATCATATGTAGTTGGAGTGTTGTCTCAATTCATGCATTGTCCTAGAAAGGAACATTGGATTGCAGTTCAAAGAGTGTTTAGATACACTAAGGGTATAATCAAAGATGGTTTGTATTATGGTTTCACATCAGATACAAACATCAAGATATATAGTGATACAGATTGGGCACGTAGTCCTGATGATAGGAGATCAACCTATGGATACTTATGTTATGTGAGAGATAAGCTAATCTCTTGGTGTTCTAAGAAGCAACACATAGTTTTTTTGTCATCTACAGAAGTAGAGTATAAAGGTATGGTTGAAGCTGCAAAGGAGGTCATATGGCTGAAGACTCTCATGAAGAGTTTTGACATCATTCAAAGTACACCCACTATTCATGGAGATAATATGAGTTCATTGTATCTAGTTGCTAACCCTGTTTTTCATGCCATGACTAAACATATTGAGATTCAATATCATTTTCTGAGAGAAAAGGTGATTGATAAAGAGATTGAAGTCATACATACTTCAACAAAAGATCAGATTGCAGATATGCTAACCAAAAGCTTGGATGGACCAAAGCTACAAAGATTCAAAGACATGGCAAGAATAAAGAAGATGGACAGAACCTCAATTGATGATTGAAGGGCAGTACTGAGACTCTGCATCAACTCGAGTCACGATCCGCCATTCATATTGGGCCCAAAGATGATTGGTAAAAAAAATTACAAATCAATAATGATGGATTTATAATGCCTCTAGTGATTATATCATTGTAGGTGATGCAAGAACTTTTCAACTAGATGCTATATGGTCTCGTGTTTTAGAGACACATAAGAGTGGGTATGAACCCACTCTTACTTGGAATTAGATGGGCTCTCACATGACTGACATGTGACACTCATAAGAGAAGCCATATGTATGTTCCTCATATATTGAGAGAGTGATAGAGAGATACTATGTATTGAGATGCTGCTTGGGGGGTTATGACATAGCATGAATCCATGTAAGTTTCAGTCCAAAACGTTAGCTGGTGCATCTTCTTTTCCTTCATCAAAAAGTCATTCTCAGAGACTCCAAAATGAGGAACACCATTGGCAAGATTTCACCTTTCTATCAAAGCAAGTGAAGGCCATGCATAGCACATGCGGGAAGCCCCAAGTGGAGGACACCGGTGAGGTGAAAGTTTTTTCACAGCAACAAGCACAAGCATAGGATGGAGGCAACTAGGCCCTCTCTTTGCTCCTCTTACCCTCTTGGATGAAGGAGACAAGAAGAGAGTTCTCTTCTCATATCCCCCAAACGCCTGCTACAAGTGCACATAAGGGATTAATACCTTTCCCTATAAAGCTTTTCGCGTAAAAATTATCAAAAGTCATACGTCTAGAAGGAGGTAAAGGCAAATGTTGAAGATTCAAATTGCTTTTGTCATTTCTTGAGTCATTTGGAGCAAGGATGGAGGTGAAATTGAAGAAGAAAATATGCAAATATGTACTATGGCATGTGGATATTCAAGTAGGGCAAGGAAAATAAGAAAATAACATCTGTGAAACACTTTTCCAAGCTTGTAAAGTAGCCTCTTCATCAAGATTTCTATTCCAGCTTCACACACCCACATGGCCAGATTTCTCGAGCTATAGCTTGGCAATGAAAGATCCCATCGAAGCGACTATTGCTCCTCATTTTTTAGTCTCTAAGCAAAACTTTTGTTGACCATGAGGAAGATGCACTAGGTAACGTTTCAGACTCAAACTTACATGGAGATCCATGCTAAGTGATAAACCCCTAGCCACATATCTCAATACATAATATATCTCTCTGATAAACCCCTAGCCACATATCTCAATACATAATATATCTCTCTTAATATATGAGAGACATACACATGGCTTCTCTCATAAGTGCCACATGGCACTCATGTAACAACCCATCTAAGTCCAACTAAGGAATGGGTTCATACCGATTAGTGTGTGTCTCTAAAACATGTGACTATATAACATTTCCTTACCCTTAATTCGACTTTTTTCATCAAAAGTGGTGTTGGAAGGTCCTAATGAAAGAGAGATACATTATATGAATAGAAAATCCCAATGAACTCCATGTACTTAAAGTACATGGTCATATCTTTGTGTTGTTTCCCTGTATCCTTCTCTTAAGAAGACTCTTGGGAAGATACACCCATGTTTCCTGCTAAATCTTCCATAGGATCTCCCCTCTAATGTCATTCCAGAGGGTCCCAGAGTAGCCGATAGCTTCTCCAGCAGTGCTTGTTTCCAACTGATATGTTTTTGAAGTCTAATTTTCTTTCTGACAATCTACCAGAGCATGTTGGAGTTGGGACAGGTAAAGAAGATGTGAGAAACATCTTCAATGGACCGATAGTAGCGCTTACACAAGGGAGGCAACCTACAGATTTTGCTAGCCTTTAGGTTGGTCCAGATTCCAGGATGAAGAATTCGCCATAAGAGGATAGACTTTTTGATTTCTATGAGAGGGTGCCAGATAGCCATGAACTTCATGTCCCACCGTAGCTGTGTCCACAACAAACACCATTTCTTGTTGAGGTTAACCTCATAATGAATGGTGTCCTTGATATTCGGGATTTTTGTAAGACAATTATCATTGAGCCATCTAAGGCCAAGCAAGCTAGACATTTCATGCCCCATAAGAAGATGAAATTTTGATCGGTCCCACGCAAGACGCCTACTTTGCAAAGTATTCCAGTCTTTATAGGTAATGTTGACACTAGGGTCAATATCTATTAAGTTGATCCACTGGTTGTTGTCTTGTTTCTAGAGATGTTTCCATTTTTTGAAGCCCTTGTTCCAAAGCCTCTTGGCATTACAAATGTTCCAAGATTCCATAATCCGGATGCCATGGATCTGAAACTAGATAGAGTCATTTTGTCTGATACCGGCCGCCCACTTCCAATCTTCACTAATTCTTATGAAGCATTTGACTTTATTCCATCTCTTCCATAAGGAGCACACAAGGTTCGAGCCTTTGGAGGAAACAGGGATTGGGAAGAACAAAAGGGTTAGAATGTCAAGATTCTTCCAATTCAAGAATCCCACGAAAGTGAAAGCGTTCTTGTATCCCCTTAAGATATTATTTGCTAGCTTTCAATATGGTATATAACCTCTACTCATTTATTTTAGAAAAAAGTCTGTTGAGCTACCTAGTCACTTATTACAACCGATGTGTCTACTTAGATAGTCATGATATATGAAAAATTTTGAAGAATCCTTTCACACTAGATTTTTGAAAAGCATTTATAAAATCTTTTCGTTAAGTAATGTGAGATCTCACTTGGAGATTGAATGCTATCTCACTTGAAATGAGACAAATCGACATGATTCCCACCATGTACAATGGAATGAGAAATTAGGCCCTAGGAGCAACACAAGATCCCCCTTCAAAATAGGGGCCAGGTTACCAATCACCCCTTAGAAGGGGTCCAGGTTGCTTATCACGAGGGAGGGGGCCATCAAGGCCATGTGAGTGACCCCAAATCGCACACCGGAGAAAAACTTTTACTATCCTAGAGAATGATCTTCGTCTCCGAGGTAGATCTCAAGTCACTCCGTCATGAACTGCCGCCCAAAATCCACACAATCACAAAGGGTCACAAAAAGAACCTTTTGTCTCCACCATTTATTGCAATAGTCTTCACGAATGTCGAAACCTTGTCTCTACAAATCAAAGTTCCTTATTGCAATAAACTTCCCTAATGTCGAAACCTTTGAAATTATGCAGGAAGTAAAAGGAAGTAGCAAAGGAAAAAAGGACCGTGTAGGTTATCAATCATTGGATGGATCAATAACTGCCCATGAAATTGACAAAACCGAGAACCCACTCAACAAAAGGAGGAATTTAGTGTTGTCATGCCTTTTCCTTCAACTCTTTTTAGTTGATTCTCAAACTCTTCAATCACTGAACCGGACTTCACACAAAGGAGCTGACACAAAACACCTCTCAAAACATGCCTTTTCCTTCATTGTTGTCATGCCTTTTCCTTCATTGTTGTCATGCCTTTTCCTTCAACTCTTTTTAGTTGATTCTCAAACTCTTCAATCACTGAAGCGGACTTCACACAAAGGAGCTGTTACATCGATCAAAACACCATCCTCCAGTGGGGTATTCCTTCGATTTCCCAATGCATGGACCTGACCATCTCGGACCACTACCCGATTACTCTGTCTTTCAAACCGATTCCCATGCTCCTGAAAGCCCCTTGGTTTCATGCTTGTCAGACATCGTTTTCACTCCCCTCTGTCCACCAAGAAATATCTGCAGTGTGGGCGGAAGCCTTTGCCTACTGTATTGAACCGGCTAAGTGTTGGAGAAGCATGGTGGAAAGGACTCGAAAAATTCTGATCAAGACTCAAAAGGCTATAAGAGATATCCGGAAAAAAAGAAGAGAAACGGTGTACCAGAGGCTCTCACGGCTTGAAGAAGAGGTGAACAAAGGTAACTTACAGTGCCAACAAGGTCTTTTGAAAATCAGGGGAAGACTAAGATTAGAGGAGGAGGTTCAAAGGAAAAATCTTCAAATATTCTTCAAAGATTGGTGGGTGGGGAAGGCCGACAAACCATCGAAAGAGATGTGTAACATCCTCGAAAGGAAACAAGCTAGGGAATCCATCCCCTTATTGGTCGATAACAATGGAACCAAATGTAGCACAGAAGTTGAGAATAGATCTTTCATCATCGAGCACTTCACCTATCTTCTCGGGCTCTCAGCTCCTCTTTCTCTGCACATGCGTAACTCCATGGAAACCATCTCAAGGGTTTCTCAATCTAGAATCCCACAGAACTTGATTTCTCTGTTGGATGCTTACATTTCTGAGAATGAAATTATCGAGGTTATTGATGCTCTTCCCAATGGGAAAATTCTGGGTCCTGATGGCCTCACTAATGAGTTTTTCAAGTCCTTCAAACATGAAGTGGCCACCCCACTGCGTCTGGTGTGGCAAGAGGCTCTCTCCTTCGGTGCCCTCCCTGCATGTCTTAATAATGGCGTCATCAAGTTAATCCACAAAAGGGGAGATAAGAACAAAATTAAAAACTGGCAACCGATTACCATGCTACAAACAGGATACAAAATAATTGCAAAAGTCATCGCCAAAAGAATCTCTTGTCATCTAAAGTCATGGCTTTGTGAGGACCAGAAAGGTTTTATCAAAGGTAGATCTATACTTGAAGCAATTGTCAATATTTGGGAAGGCCTTGCGTTTTCTGAGGAGTTTGCACAAGATCTGGTATTCATTAAGATGGACTTCGACAAAGCGTATGACAGATTGGAATGGGACTTTATTCTTCAATCATTGAAAGACCTTGGATGCAGTCAAAAGTTCACGAAGATGGTTTCCACTCTTCTTGGAAACGCTTCAACTAGAATAAATATCAATGATAAGTTCTCTGAGCCCATTCATTTAAAAAGATCAATTAGGCAAGGCTGCCCTCTGGTGCCATTACTCTTCGCTATTGCCTCGAATGGACTCAGTCGCCTATTAAAGCATCGCATGGATGTTGGCAATCTCAAGGGTGGTCTTTCCCTACCTCTAAATCACGGCCAAATGATTGCGAGACTTTTTGCCGATGACATGAATGCCTTTGTGCATAATGATACAAACAACATTGAGGTGTTTTGGTGGTGCCTTGACACCTTTTGTGTGGCGTTAGGTTCAAAAATCAACAATGCTAAAATTGCTTTTAGAGCAATCAGCAGATCTACACCCCAAATGTTGTTAGATCAGGGGTGTCAAGTTATCCCTAGAGGTCAAGTCTTCTGTCTCCTTGGCATTTCGATGGGATTCGGCATCTCAATGGACCAACGATGGAATTGGGTGCTATCCAAGCTCGATAGCAAACCAAATCATTGGAAAGATATGCAAGTCAACTTGGCAGGGCGTGCTATGGTTGTTAACACATTTATGCTGTCTACAACTATTTACTTTATCTCATGTTGGAGACCTAAGGAGAAAGACGTGGCCAAAGTGGAAAGAATCTATAGAAACTTCCTTTGGATTGGGGACCCGAATAGGAGGGGGATTCCCAAAATCAAATGGGAAACTTGCATTAGCCCGAAAGACTCAAGGGGCTTGGGAATTTCGGATATCGGTGGATTGGCTGACAAGCTGGTGGCAAAGTGGCTTATCAAGGCTTGGAACAATAGTGAGTCCTCTTGGGCTAAATTAATCTTCAGAAATATGGAAGACCTTACCCTAGTGGGCCATCCTAGTTGGAAGGACATAGGGATTCTCACACTTTTGTTATCCCCCCACTGGGGTGTCCCCTAAAGGCTCTAGCCTCGTCTGTTCTTTATGGAGGAGTTGGAACAAGGCCAAACAATTCATCTGAATCAGTGATGAGTGGAAGTGGGCGGCTGGGATAAGACAAAATGAATGTATCTAGTTCTGGATCGGCAGCATTAGGGGGTGGAGTCTTGGAACCTCCAAACTGCAAAGCGGTTATGGAACAAGGGGTTCAAACAGTGGAAACAACTCTGGAAACAAGAGACCAGCCAGTGGATTAGGTTCGAAGACTTGGACTCGAGACTTAGAGTTACCATAGAGGAATGGACTCTTCTTCAAGGCAGGTGTTTAGCATGGGACCTCTCAACTACCCGCCTGCTCTACGGTCAGGATCTTCCTTGCCTAGAGGGCCTCAAATGGAGCAATGGAAAGAAACTATCCAGAATCCCCAACTTCAAAGAGAACTTAGATGTTCATTACACTCTTAACAAGAGATGGTGCCTTTCTTGGACCAAGCTTTGATGGGAACTTAAATTCATGTCTATTAGGCACCCCCTAATTGAGATAAACAAATCCGATCTCATGTGGAAGATCTTGCATAAAGGTATCTGGTCCAATGCAAGGGCTAACAAAATCTATGGTGTGCCACCATGGTGCAAGCATTGCCATCGATGCATCGAAGATTTAGCTCACCTGTTCTTTGATTGCCCCAAGTCGCATGTTATCTGGCATCATGTGACCCGGGTATTGAGACTCACGAACCATATCAATTGGCAACAGGTTCTGTTGGGTGAGGTGGTCGGCTGCTCATCGAGGCTGTGGAATGCCATCAGGGGTGAGACTCTTTGGAAGATTTGGAGGGAGCGATGTGCTGTCAATTTTGGCCAAACTCCTAAGGAATGGTCGATCAAGAAATCCTTGTTTCTTCTAGGTAAAAGAATCTCCCAAGATAAGAGATCTCCACCGTTTAGACATCACTGTATTTATCTCTTCGAAAACAACAAGTTGAAACCCAAATGTGTCCCACATGAGGGTGATCATAGATTTATCCGCCTCATTTGTAATGCCCTCTAGCTTGACATACTCCTCCCCTGCATTGTGGGATTTGGGGGGTCCCATGGGCACTAGTCCCATTCACTTGTAACTTTTCTTCTTTATTTTAATTAAAGTCGGGGACAATAGGCTAAGGCTGAACTTCCTTTTATTAAAAAAAAAAGGGAGCTGACACAAACCCCTGAGGGCTATCACCGACACGCATTGCGAAGGCCGAAAAAACATCGACAGGAAGGGTCAGATCAACCAATTGCAATGGGCCTTCAATCCACTGTTGCGATAGTGCAACTTGAAATGTTTTGGAGCACACCATTTGCACTCAGTGTTTAAATTTGATGCCCAAAATGGGCATCAAAGGGGGGGTTTGGGCATCAAAGGATGCCCACTTTTTAGGTTTGAGCGTCCTTAGGGATGCCCATGTTCAAGGCCCGAGCATCCCATATATATATATATATATATATATATATATATATATATATATATATATATATATATATATATATATATATATATATATATATATATATATATATATATATATATATATATATATATATATATATATATATAGAGAGAGAGAGAGAGAGAGAGAGAGAGAGAGAGAGAGAGAGGTGTATATGTATGCTAAAGTTGTGAGTAGTTGCAGTCATTGTGCCAATGTTCTTGCCCCTTGATAGTGGGATTTGAATTTGGTCATGTGACGCAGTAGTCATTCTTTCTATATACAATTTGGGCTCTTAGCATTAATGATGTTTATAGAAAATAGATCTTAGGGGTATCTTTTTTAATTTTTTAGAGAAAATTTCTAGTGAATAATTTATATTCTAGTATCGAATTTGACCCAAACACTCCAAATTTGAACTTGCATCTTTGCAAATTGAGTGAGAACATTGAGAACTCATTGTTGTACCACTTGGCAGCATCGTTGTCCATGACCTTATCACTCTCCTAATCCACACCTATAGGTTTTTTTTTTCATGGAGGTTCGGCCGAGGCCTACTAACACCTATAGGTTAGTAAGTTGGATAAGAACTTGAATAATTGCCATTTAAGTCATTCATATTACAGAGTGACTACTTTCCATATATATTAAAGAGTGTTTTTCCCCATGTTTCTATGCTTCCAAATCGATGCTTTTGGATACATTAATGGTGCCTACCAATGACCAAAAATATTTACTAGTGAGTTTTGATTCCCCATATGGCATATAGCAGTGTATCATTTATTTATTTATTGTGCAATGGTTCAAGAAATTTGAAGGTTTGCCTAATGCCCATGCTCCCCATTTGTGAATGACATGCATTGGCCAAGTAGTGAGTAGATATTAAATTTGTAAATGCTGAAAATTAGAAATTCTTAATTCTAAAGAGGATTACTTTTTATTATCAATTTCTTGTTGAATAATATCACAATCCATGGCACACATTGGTTGTTATTTATCAAAAATTAAGTCAATGTCCCATATTTATGTTGCCATGATTTATAATCTAAGTTATAGATTTTTGTTTTTGTGTGATATGAGGAGAATGGATGACTAGTTCTATGAAGCTAGCATCTTTCTTAAACACTCCCCATTTCTATCGAATCAAAGAGTGCCCAAAGTATTTTTCTAAATACATTTTTGGCATCAAAATGCCACAAAAGTTACAGCTTGAAGTGCCTCACATTTGCAAATTGAATTGCTTTCAAAAGGTTGCAACCTTAAGAAACAAAAAAAAAATCTTTCTTTTGTTACAACATAAATTCTAGAAAATCGTTTACATACAACCCAAGCATGCTCACTCAACGATCTTGTGTAATAAGTCAAAATAATGTTTTAACTTCAATCCAATAGAGTGAAAACATGCTTTTGAATGAACTTTAAGGATGCCCACTTTTATCTCTAGGACATCCCTCAAATTTTGCTGATGCCTAGGGCCGGACATCAAATTTAAGCACTGTTTGCGCTCCTTTTCCTGTTGCTTTTGCTTGGAGTAGACCGTTGCTTGCTTAGACTGTCGTGAAGGGACCAATTCCCGAGAGTGTCCAGCCATGCCCTGCCAGGCCCTGCTACAAGACATCACGATGGCCAGCCAGAGGAAAATCGTGATGGATATCCAGAATCCTCGCGATTGCAAACCAAAATGTCACGCACGCCAGCCCGTTAATCAAACAATCGCGATGGAGAACTAGAGGACATCAAGACGGCTTACCTGGTGATTCTCGTGATGGCTCACCCCGTGAAGCTCTATTGGGAGAAGCGATCCGCTGCTTGGTGACTCTCTGGAATGCCATCAGAGGGGAGGTCCTCTTGAAGATCTTGCGAGGAAGATGTGCTTATAACTTTGGCGACTCCCACAAAGAGTGATCAATTGAAAAATTGATGCTCCTCCTTGGTAGAAGAATCGTCAACTGTAAGAACCCCCCCTCGTTCAGGCATCATAAAGGGCTCCTTCTGACCAACAACAAGCTTAAACTGAAGTGGGCCCTGCACGAGGGTGATGAGAGGGTGACTAACCTCCTTTGTGATGCCATCTAACCTCTATAAGATCTACCCCTGCTCTATAGGACTTGGGGGGTCCCATGGGCACTAGTCCCCTTCACTTGTAGTTTTCTTTTTCTTTTATTCAATACAAGTCCGGGAGAGTAGGCTAAGGCCGAACTTCCTTTATATTGAAAAAGATGTTAAAATGGTTGAGGCAGGACTAGAAGCCACCACTTGTACCATCCTTGAAACAAAAGCTGCACAAGAACGAAAGCAATAAACTCACAAATCCGTACCTAGAAGATCTTCTATGGAGACACAACAAGAAATCGACATAGTTGAAGCTATGACCACTACAAAAAGAGCTATCAAAAAAGTTTCTCAAGCTACATCTCAAGTTTCCAAACCACAAGAGGTGAGTGAGTTTGAAATTAGTGACTCTGAAGAACAAGTAGGAACCCTCATGTAATAAAGTAAGTCTATGATCCAAGGGTCTGGCCGGTTCAGACAGATCTGAAATCGGACACCGTTTGGTCATCCGTGTGTATGACCAAAGATCTCGAGTTTTAGACTTACTAGGAGGTCTTGTGCTCTTGTGAACAAGTGAACCACTTAGCTTAGTGGTTAAGTCTCAAGGATGTGAAGGACGAGGTCTTGGGTTCAATCCCCATGAGGTACATGGGAAGAGTATTTTGCCCAAAGAACTCTAGAACCTTCTAGAAGCATCCACTGGACACTTGGCGCACATGTAGTTACATGGCTGACACTTGGCTGGTTAGTATCCACCTGCCCAAGAAGGTAGTCCCCTGGAGAGAGCTATATATAGAGGCATTTGGTTGGGAGGAGAGTCATCTCTCCAGTATGTGGTGGTCGTAATCCTTGTTCTATTGCATTGGTATCAGAGCTCTAGGCAAGCTTTCATGGTGACCTTGCTAGGCTCATCATCTTCCTCATGCTTCCATGGAGACCTTAGAGGTTTCATCATCTTGTTTAGAAGCATCAATGGAGGCTCATTTCCTTCATTTTTATGCGTGCATACGTTTTTTGATCGTATTTCTGCTTACGGCCATCTTGAGCAACTTGCCGAGTTGATCGTGCGTTGGCTTATTAGTATGGAATAGCAAAAGATAGGATTCTCTCTGTTATGAGCAAACGGGGATTCGAACTCTTGACCTCCCGTTTAAGGGGCGCTGGCCTATCCATGAATCCCACAGGCGTTCGTGATCTCTTGAGCGCGAGCTACTTATGTTGGCAGTATATCCGCGCTGAAGAACACTTAGTAGAGAGTACCAAAAAGATCAAGAACCCTCTCCTGAGTGCTCATAGGAGTTTCGAACCCACGTCCTCTCGTTAAGAGATCTTCAGCTTGACCACAAAGCTCACAAGCGATCGCATGCTAATATCTTACGGTACTTTTGATCTTTGTTAATCTCGGGCTGGAAACGGATGCATCCAAGAGCGAAACAAAGAAGATGTCTGCCGTCAGCCCGCGAGGAATCGAACCTGCGCCCACGCTGATAGATATCAGTACCTTATCCAACGTGACAAGGCGCTCACGATCAGTTTCTCCAGCCGACAGTTCTGTTGGATACAGATGTCCATGGGCAGAAGCAAAAGATTAATACCTTCTGCTGAGGAGAGCAGAGGAATCGAACTCACGTCCCTCATACGTGAGCGCATCCGCCTATCCAGAAGGACAAGCTCTGTTCGTGGGGAGATACATCTGCAGAGATTTCTAATCTCATTCAGCCGCTGCAGAACATCGCAATTAGGAGATTCTGAAGAGTGCCGACCGGGATTCGAACCCACCCAGCCAGTTTGAAAGTACTTCGACATAGCCAAGGCGCTCGAATCCTTCTCTATTTTACGTGCGCAGAAGACTCTATGTAAAGAGACAAGCTCTTCCAAAGGATCAAGGGATGGACGAAGCTTTGATCAAAGCTAAGTATTTTCCAGTTTTTGCTTGGCCTTAATGCTTGATTTATCTTGTTTTCATTATTCTACACTTAATTATAGATGCACATTGAAATAGCCAAGATTTCAATTGATTAAGTCTAGATTAGAATAATGAATTAATCCATTTCTTATTTCAAGCATTAGTTTGCATTAAGGAAAGACTTGATTTCAAAAAGATCTTTGTGCATCAAAGAATGTATTTTGGTAGTTTAAATACATATTTCCTTTCCATTGAGTAAGTTTTCTATTGCACTTCAAGGGTATGTTTTTATATCATAGTGCATTAGGACAAAGGAAAGGATATTCATGCATCAGGATTGCATGATATACATTCTTAGTACAAGGAAAAAATCGTGCATCAAGTTTATGCATGATTATTGTATTATTTTTTGAGCATGCAAAGAACATGCATGCATACGCATGTGAACATATGCTTTTGCATGTAGACACATGCATTTGCATGATAGAATGGAATGCTGTTTGCAAGTAGATATGAGAATGTACTCTCTTAGTATTTAGCTTACTTTATAAAGCTCGCAGTTTGACATTAGGGAAGACCAAGGACTAGTTAGTTGCAAAGACATACTAGTTCTAGTATTGCAACTCAAGTAATTAGTCGATTTCTTCCCAAGTCGATACTCTTCTATCAAAGACAAATACTTAATGACAATTAAGTATGATAGATGTCTTGCTAGGTATAAGTAAGCACTAAGAGAAGGTTAAGTAATAAATTTCCTTGATGACCAAGAAAATTTAATTACTTGCAAACTCTTTTGTGATATATGATGACTCTAAGTCCTGGATGTACTTAGAAAGTCATGCGGATAAAGCTTTAGTTGATTAGTTATATATCTTATGTAACTTCTCAAGCATCCCAAGGTTGGATGAGAAAATCAACTATATTTCCAAGTTCCTTGAGTACTCTTCTATTTAGAAGATTTCGAAAGTTTTAAAGAAGTTTCTTGTGGTTTCAAGATTTATATCTCATGATGAAACCTCGGTAAGTGACTTTTTGAAATAGAGATAGTCAAGCCTTCTATTTCATGTGAGATCATTCTCCTACTATGTTCAAGATGAATTTAGTTTTGGGAAGGAAGATGTTCCAAGTAGAGGATCTTAAATGATTCATGAACTCTTCCCAAAAATACACATAAATTCATATTATATGATAGGTCCAAGGAATGATGCAGGCAAAACCTCTTTAGGATATAAATGTTTTGCCAAGATATAAAGGTACCAATCTTTTATAAATTTTCATTTGATTTCATCCTAAGGGGTGATGGAAATCAAAGGTTAAACCTCAACATCAATTGATCCTTGATATCAATAAAAGGATGTTAGGTTCTATAGTTGCATCTCTGGTAAATGATGCAACTAGCTAAACAGTCTTTAAGAAATAATATAAGTTCCTAAAGACTTGAAGCAAGTGTGAACTTTTTATTTAGGAGTAGAAAGTTCCAAGAAATGGATCTTGAATCCATGAACTTCTCCTAAACAAGTTATAAAGTTCAAAGTTGTGTTCACAATAACATTACTATTGGATCAATCATCAATAAATGCTTGGACTTTAAACATAATTTTGATTGGTGAAATATGTTTAAAGGACTCTAGTAACATCTGAAGATTGACCAATAATAATGAGTCTTGTATCAAACTCGAGAATAGAAGTCGATATCACATAAATGAAAGTTCAACTTAAACTTTCATAGTGGCATGGGAAACCATATCCAAAATGTGATATTTTGTCTCTAGTTTGATACACAGGAAATGAATACAATTGAATCAGTAAATTTTTTGGATATTATTTGAAAGAAGTTCTTTCAAATATTCTTTTTACAAACGATTCCAAGATGAATCATTAGACTGGAAAGCAAAAAATTCCAAGATGAATCATTTGCTTCAAATTATAGCTTAGTATTACTTGATAGGAATAAAAAAGTTCTTGAAAGAAAAATCTCCCCAGACGTGAGACTAGCATCTTTCAAGAAAAGTTATATAGTAAGTAGTTCCCAGTAAATCCCTAACCACCAGTTTTGGTATTTAAGTCCAAATAAGTGATATAACCTAAAGGTATATCAAAGATTCTTAGCTTTGGAATCTGAGAGGCATAAGTGTATGCTTGGACTTGTGTAAAGGGAAAGATCTCTAAAATCCTGCAGGTAAGCAAAGAAGCTTAAAGATAGTTAAAGAGATCTTAAAGATAAAGACTAAGTCTTTATTTTTATCGCAAGATCAACCAGACTTGATCAATCTTGGCCATGATTGTCCAAGTAATGTACGATTAGAACTACTTTGTAGATTGCCCAAGTATTGGCAATAAAATTCCTTTTGGGAATTATTCACTCAAGTTCCATTTATTCGATGGAAAACTGTGAAAAAAAAGTAAGTTGTTCCAAGTCTGAACAGAGTGAAGTAATTCCAAGTATGTAGTCTGCAACCATGAATACGGTACTTAAGTCTGTGGAAGGTAAAACATAAGTGTTTGCCTATCCTTAAAGGGATTTTGGTACAAATCCAAAAAGCATGAGCGGATGCTTAGACTAAGGCAGTAGAGAGATTCCTGTAAAAAGCCCCGGCCGGGATAGGTACCTAAAAGCACCAGTATAGAAAGGAATCTAAAGACAAGAAGTCATAAAACTCTTGTCGCTACAAAATTGATCAAGAATAACCAATTGAACTTGAATTTGAGAAATTCAAGAAACTTGGAATTCTTATTGGTTTTCATTTGAAAACCCCAGTAAAGAAGAATTGATATTCTGTTAAGAGGTTTTCAAGTTCCCAAGGTAAAGCACATGATTGTGAGACGATCATGTGAAGGAATCAAAACCTAGAAAATCTAGTTAGAGGTAATGCCTGAAACTTCCAATTTTTGTAAAAGAATTCAGGTACTCTATCAAGAGATGTTTAGACTTTAGGATAAGAATCACCCACACATTAATGTGAATATAAAATAGGGTGGTATGGGACACCAGATTTTATACTCAGATTGATGTAGGAAAGATGGAATGGGACATCGGACCGTGGGATGATGATTATCTTTTAGTCCTAGTTTGGATTTTGAAGTTAGGTTTCATCCTCAAGGGAATTAAGACTTCAAGGAAAAGTTTAATTCGTAAAGGATGAAAGTAGTAAGTATCTTATGATACTTCAAGATGACTTCAAGATCAAGGAAATTGAAGATATGAAGTAAGGAACTTCCAAGATCTTCTTAGAACACTTCAAGCTTAAGTGTTATTGATCAGAAATATTTGATAAATTTCTGAAAGAAGTTGGACTTTTACTTTGAGTTGATCTTTTCAACTAAAGATTCAATTGACTAAGTCAAGTATCAAGTTCCTAGTGTAACTTGATAAATTCACTCTTTTAGACTCAAAGAAATGCACAAGAATTGCATTCACGGAGTCAAAAAGATTGAATGTGACCTGAACTTAGTCTCAAGTGAAGCATTATTTGAATACAAAACTCATCAGCGTAACCTCAGTGGGTCGACACACTGATGTTGGTTACCACACTAGTATCTTGTGGTTGGATGATGTTTTTGATTTTCTTTGAATCTTTTTGAGAATCCAGCTTATTTCTCTTAAAGATAAAGTAAATGCTTCAAATCCCTATTGAAATAGATCTTTGAAAAGTAAAAAGTCCTGAGTCATCTAGTCTTTGACTCATAGCAAGTTTATGTATATTCGAAGTTTGAATTGGTTGTACAGAGTCTTAGTTATTTCTTTCCGCTTTCCAAATCTTTTGAAATTGACTCAGATATGGTATCTGATTCCTTTTGCAAAAGACCAAGGTTAGCCGGTTAGAATAAAATAACTAACTTGAACATCCTAGATAGATGTTATGTACAAGAACCTTTTCAATCTTCAAAAGATGATAAGTCTTAGTGGAGTTATTCATTTGAGTTTGCTTCAAGTTATAGCATAAATGACTTTCTAGAGTCCAGTATACTCTAGAATAGGGAAGTTAGGAATTGCTCATCAGATTGACAATTCCCAAGAACTTTCAGTTAAAAGTCTTTGAGAAAAGTGTCCTAAGTTGGACAATTTTCATTTTGAATTTGAATTGGTGAAGTTAGTAATGGTTGGTCCCACCAATGGTAAACTTTCTCTTACAGTTTACATAGGATTTTTTCAACTCATTGGGACAAAGTAGTCCTCTAGTCGGGTGAAAAAATCAAGTATCTGTTGGATCAAAGTAAACCATTGTATAAACATCCAAGTTAGATGTTTGAGACAACCAAAACTTCAAGTTCCCCAAAACAAATTCAAGTGAATCAAGAATTCTTAAAGTCTTGCAAGGGATAAGAATCCCACCTTAATTACTAAGTCCATGCACCAGTCATGCCCAGAAATGGACTAGTAATTTGAATCCACCTAATTCACATGTTTGTGCCTAGATCGCACATCCAGAAACTGTGAATTAGCCAGGGATGTCATTAGATCCACCCTTATTATTCTTCACTAGTTTGTACTTTGTCCCGTTTATCAAAGTGCAAACCTGGATAGTGTTTTGAATCATTTGGGCAGGGATGCCACCACAGAGATGAGACATGTTCTTCCAGTTCTAGAACATGACCATGTTCTTCCAATTTTAGAACATGAGGCTCGGGGGTTGCCTACAGTATGTATATAGCTCTATTTTTGAGGACGAAAATCTTTTCCAAGGGGGGAAGAATGTAATAAAGTAAGTCTATGATCCAAGGGTCTGGCCGGTTCAGACAGATCTGAAATCGGACACCGTTTGGTCATCCGTGTGTATGACCAAAGATCTCGAGTTTTAGACTTACTAGGAGGTCTTGTGCTCTTGTGAACAAGTGAACCACTTAGCTTAGTGGTTAAGTCTCAAGGATGTGAAGGACGAGGTCTTGGGTTCAATCCCCATGAAGTACATGGGAAGAGTATTTTGCCCAAAGAACTCTAGAACCTTCTAGAAGCATCCACTGGACACTTGGCGCACATGTAGGTACATGGCTGACACTTGGCTGGTTAGTATCCACCTGCCTAAGAAGGTAGTCCCCTGGAGAGAGCTATATATAGAGGCATTTGGTTGGGAGGAGAGTCATCTCTCTAGTATGTGGTGGTCGTAATTCTTAGATTGTTGCACCTCACGTGTCGACATTGTATCATTCCACCACCATCTCCTCATCTACCGAATGACTTTTATAACTCCCAAGATTATGAGAATGCCTTTGCAACCTCTTCCACTATCATATAACTACAATCTACCTTCAATCAGTGTTTCTACATACGTTAGAAATAGTTTTCATGTAGATCATAGACACAATATGATGTTATGTGACTTCAATCACCTAATACAAAGTATGGGATGAACGATCATACAATGGCTACACCAAAATATAGCACCATCACTATAGAATATATGTTTAACAATATTGAATTTCGGCATAAGGAGGTAGGTTACATTTCTGACCCATCATATTATATGATGGTGAAGATTTTGAAGATCCTTGGAGTATGTCACAACATGTTTAACACCAATCATGCCCTTAAGATATTGTTTCCTAGCTTTCAATATGGTATAAAACCTCTACTTTTTTATTTTAGAAAAAAGCCTTTGTTGAGCTACCTAGTCACTTATTACAACCGATGTGTCTACTTAGATAGTCATGATATATGCAAAATTTTGAAGAATCTTTTCACACTAGATTTTTTGAAAAGCATTTATAAAATCTTTTGGTAAAGTAATGTGAGATCTCACTCTGAGATTGAATGCTATCACTACAACATATCAGAGGCATACCAATGTTGTGCATATCCACAATCACCCGTCGGTGTTGGTATGACCGTTGAAAACCCTTGAAAAACCACGGAAGCCATATACGCGTCGGTACAAATGTGCTAGTATAAGTGTTGGTATGAACGGCGATATAAACATCGGTAAATCACTCCAAACTACCGATGCTCATATCGACGCTCATACCGATGCGCATACCGACACAATGTTTTAACCAAAACCGAGAGAAAAAATTCGACATTTATCACGTTTTGAAACAAAACCTGCTACCATCCAGTTTGCGTGTGTGAGCTACATCTCCCAGTTTCTCACTCTTTCTCTCTCTCTCTCTATGCAAACCTCTCTATTTTTCTAGATCTAAAGTTTTGGTAAGTATCGCACATACTATAGCACTCTTTTTTCTTTCTTTATGTTTTCCCTTTTCTAATTTCTTTTCTCTTTAGTTTTGCAAGAGATTTTGGCATCAGGTCTTTGGAATTCGATGAAGGACAACCTTAAGTGGATTTTGACAACAACGATCCAAACAATTACATGGATGTAAGTGATTGTTTTGTTTTCGATTGACATAGAGAGAGAGAGGAAAGAAAGAGAGAGATCTAGAGAAACAAAAAGAGAGAGTGAGAGAGGCATATACATACACACTCAAATATGTATACACACACATATGTGTATACACACATGCATATGCATACATACATAGACACACATATACATATACATACACACATGCATATACATACATACATGCATATACATACACACATATGTGCATACACACATACACATGCATATGCATACACACATACACACATGCATATGCATACATACAGACACACACAAATTGCATATGCATACACACATGCATATACATACACATGCATATGCATACACACATACACATGCATGTGCATACACACATACACACATGCATATGCATACACACATGCATATGCATACACACATGCATATGCATACACACATGCATATGCATACACACATGCATATGCATACACACATGCATATGCATACACACATGCATATACATACACAAATACACAAATGCATATGCATACACACATGCATATGCATATACATACATACATGCATATACATACACACATGCATATATATGCATATACATACACATACATGCATATGCATACACACATGCATATACATACACACATGCATACATGCATATGCATACATGCATATGCATACATACATACACATGCATATGCATATACACACACATTTGCACATACATACACACATGCATATACATATACACATATGTGCATACACACATACACATGCATATGCATACACACATGCATATGCATACACACATGCATATGCATACACACATGCATATGCATACACACATGCATATGCATACATACATACACACACAAATTGCATATACATACACACATGCATATGCATATACATCCACACATACACACATGCAACATACATACATACACACATGCATACATGCATACACACACATATGCACTTACATATATACATGCATACATGCATATGCATACACACATACACATGCACGTGCATACACACATATACACATGCATATGCATACACACATGCACATGCACGTGCATACACACATACACACATGCATATGCATACACACATGCATATACATACACACATACATATGTATATACATGCATATACATCCACATACATGCATATGCATACACACATGCATATACATACACACATGCATATAAATACATACATACACACATGCACACATGCATATGCATACATACATACACACATATGCACATACATATACACATGCACACATGCATATGCATACACACATACACATGGATGTGCATACACACATGATTATGCATACACACATACATATGCATATACATGCATATACATACATATAGAGAGAAAAACATCTGCATATACATACATACATACACACATGCATACATGCATATGCATACATACATACACATGCATATGCATATACATACACACATATGTGCATATGCACATACACATGCATATGCATACACACATACACACATGCATTTTTGAGTATTTAAATTTATAAGGTTTCTCTCTCTCTCTCTCTCTATCTATCTATCTATCTATATATATATATATATATATAACTAAATATACCAAAACATATATATATATATACATATATATATATATATATACATATATATATATATATATATATATATATATATATATATATATATATATATATATATATATATATATATATATATATATATATATATATATATATATATATATATAAAACTAAATATACCAAAACACATATATATATATATATATATATATATATATATATATATATATATATATATATATATATATATATATATATATATATATATATATATATATATGTGTAGGATTTTTGAGTTTTTATACAATGAAATATATGTGAAAATATCTAAAAAATAAATCTATAGAGTTTTTAGGGTTTATATATATATATATATATATATATATATATATATATATATATATATATATATATATATATATATATATATATATATATATATATATATATATATATATATATATATATATATATATATATATATATATATATATATATATATATATATATATATATATATATAAACATCCCCACATTGAATCAGATGGGATCTCCACGTACACCTTGGGGAGCGCATGACGATGATGACTCCAAGATATATGACATATGTGATGGAGCTTGGGTCATGGATTCGGCTGAAAAGTCCATGCGTTAAAGCATTCGATAGCTTTGCTCCATAGAGTTTGGACATTCTGTCATGTTAAAATGGAGCGAAGAGGATAAGGATTCCAAAAATTATATCACAGAGTGGATATATGAAGAGTACCGGCCAGGACCTGGGCATCCTATTGTGAGCTCAGAATGGATTCAGCATACGACATGCGAGTGATGTCTCATCGGTAGTCGGTGGCTTGCGATGCTTTCAGAGAAGGCTTACCAAAGCCTATATGGTTAGATGTTGAAGAGTGGGAATTGATTCCACAACAACATACTCCTGATCGATATTGTCAACAGCCAGATGCGGTGGCCACATGTTTAGATACGGTTGGAACATCGCATTTAGGTAGCGACGGATACAACAGTATGTGCTACCAATTTGTAAGTATCATTTTAATTATTGAATTTTTTTGTGTTAAGCACATCATGTATGTTCATCTAACATTTTGCATATTTATTATAGGAATTGGTAGTGGGTCGTCCTCCGACGCGAACCAAAGAAGCTTATGGATATCATCATGGATTAGTTGCACTATTGCAGGACTTAGAGGGACGCGGTGCGATCATTTCATGGGAGAATCTATGATGAGGTAGACTTATAGCTTGGTTTTGTATTTTTAGTTATTGTTTATAAAGGTCATGTCAATTTGTCTCATTTTATGCATATGGTTTGTTGCAGGATTGTAGGTGTAAATGTAGTGCTTTGCCACAATTTTATATTACACTCCTATGTGGCAATGATGCACCATAATTTTGTATTCGGTTCCTATATCAAAGTGCTTTGTCACATTTTGTATCCGGTTCCTATATGGAAGTGCTTTGTCACATTCTGTATTCGTTTTCTATATGGAAATGCTTTGCCACACTCCAGTACATCCTTCATTTATGGAATATACAACTTTTTGTACATGATTCATAGCTCATTTTTTCTCATCTCTTTTGTGTCCGAGAGTATTTTGCTATATGAAATCATGTTTTGGTTGCCATTAGAGTACATATCACATGTATTTGGTTTTCTTTGGGCAGAGTGTATTGTCTTTTGCTGAACAACATCATGGTAATGTTGCTCTAGCAAAAGACAACACACTGTGCCCAAAATTTTTTTTGTAGATATGGTCTTCGATATAAGCGACGATACTCTGAGCAGGTTGTCAGTATAAGCATCGGTACTTCTAGCATGGGGTGTTGGTATAAGCGTCGGTATTTCCAACGCTTATACCGATGCTCATACCAACACTCTTACGGACACTCATACCGGTGCCTATATCGATGCCTGTACCGGCGCTTCAGTTCCAATGTGCATACCAACCGCAACACCGATGTTGTGGGCAAATTACACCCGTTCATTTTCCTCGATAAAAGCCTCGGTATATGCTCGATATGTTGTAGTGTATCTCACTTGAAATGAAAAAAATTGCCATGATTCCCACCACGTACAATGGAATGAGAAATTCAAGTTTCTGACACATAAACCCCATCAACGAGATCAAGCAGTAGATGAAATTTCCAAACGCATAGAGGACCATAGAACTTAGGGACAAGTGATATTTTCTATTTTTATAACACCTACATGTTAATGCCACCTACTCTAGAAGTTTTTAAATTTACTCCAACCCAACTTCGGAAAGGCTATGGAGTTTATCTCAACCACGTTGTAATTTTACTAGTAATTTAAGCCTTTGCATGTTCCTATTAACTCTAGGACTTATTTTTTAAGTTAATGGTCAAAAATCATGTGAAAAGGGTTATGTTTTTTAGTATAAATGGCAAAAACCCTAAGTTGTTAACATTTCTAATGCAAGTAACTGAGTTTTTGTGCATCTTTCTTCCTGGGCTCTTTTTCTTGGAGCTTTCATGCTGTTTGAATGTCCCAACCCTACCTCCACTTATAGTAACTAATTTTCATGCTTTAGACCTGTTTTTTGTTGTTGTTTTTGCATGTGTAAGGGTTGATCTTCTTCCAAAAACTTCTGTTTGAGCTCCATAGCTTGACTTCAGCAAGTTTTCATACACTTAAATAGGCTAAAAATACTTGGATTGGAATTTAAGTTGATCTATCTTGCTATCTTGCCATTTTGTGATCCTTGACATTTTGCACATCCATCTCCATGTTTTTCTATAGGTTTACTTGCTCCCTCTACACGAAGCTCTACTATAAATTAGATAGTACAATTAGTGTGAGTAAATGTGAGGAAACTTTGCACACAAACGGGCCGATAAGGCCAAGGTTGGAGAGAAGCAGCTCTATGGAGAATCAAAGCTCTTCATCTCTAGTGCCAAAATCTTTGCAAATATTTTCCCCTTCGAGTAATTCAACATTGTAACAATGCAACTAAATAATCTAAATGGAAACACAATATGACATCTTAGGGTCATTCAAAAGTTTGGATTTCAAGAATTTGTTGATGCCCCACGAGGTGAATCACAACTATGGGTTTCCAAGATGCTAATGTGTTCTTTTGACTTATGTGATTATTCAAACTAGGAAAGTCTAAGTAGTGAAGATAAAACAAAAGAAGAAGTAGCTCTAGAAAGGGCAAACCACTTACACATGATTCATCAGCAATAGTGGCTCTAGAAAGTCCACCGAAAAAGGGAACTAACTATTTTATCCTAACCAAAGGTTAATTAGTGATATGTTACACAAGTTAAGAAACCTAGAACAACATTAACGCCTTTGCAATGGATTAGAAAGAATATCTCAACTCAGAAGGAAAACCAAAAGATCCGAAAGTTGATTCTAATTCAAAAAGATGATCTATTTTCTTTAGACTAGATTTCTCTATATATAGAAAACTTTTAGGTGATTCTCCAAGCAATTTCGATAATAGATAAAGCCTCTACATGTGAGAGCCATGTGCATATTGAACAAGCCTATCTTTTACACCATCGTGAGCATCTTATGTCCGTGCCTAATAACTATTGTGATAGCTATAAATCCTAATTGTATATTATATTGCTAATTTTCTCCTGTGCTCCTAACATTCCATGTAACACCTTTTCCTAATTATGTCCATCGACTCATTGTACAAAACATCATTATGTCCTCATATTTTATATAGGTTTGAGTACATCAATCGTAGTCACATGGCCAACTTGACCCCAAAGAATAGTAGCATTTCTAGCCTAACATACTACTTCACAATAGTAGCGCGCACGGCTTATTTCGCACTCCCTAGCGTAGTGCTTCTCAATACTTTCACATTAGCTTCATGCAAAAGATTCTACAAGGAAGAAAAAAGATAAGACCATCCATAAAAGTTAAATAGAAGAGTCACACGAACCATCAACAACAAAGAATAAGAGCAAACAAACAAACATGAAGGCACTAAGACCATTGAATCTTGTGGAATTTTGTTTACTCTGCTTTAGAAGGTTGGGATGAAGAAGTAGTAGAGAGCTTTTGCATCAAAAGAGCTACATATTCTAGTAGAGCCTACGATAAAGACCTCACAAGATCTAGGAAAACCAAGCCCACTCCACCCAAAGGAGCTTCAAAGCCAAATAAGTTGAAATAAAGTAGAGCAAAGATCTCCGAGAGATAGCATACAACACCTACCCCACCTACAATTGAAGAGGAATATTCCCTTCAACTTATATAGAGCCCGTTTCATCCCCTACAACTTGGATAGTAACCTTGAACAAGAAATAAAGATGATTACCTAGAGAAGAGCTAGGTAAATTAGGTGAAGGCACCAATAATGGAACCACTTACTATCGTCAATTAGTTAGCATGTGAACCACCCTTATCCAAAGGCTACACACCTCTAGTCTCCCATATAAAGTATTTGCTATACCCACAAACCATAGACATCCATCACCTACCTTCTCTATGCCAATGCCATCTCCACCTCACAAACCCCCTCCAACCCCTCTATGACCTATCCAGCCTACACCTTCATTCATTGACAAACAAATGGACTATATCTTAAGGATGCTAGAAGAATATGCAAATGTGCATTATGGTTACAAAAGCAAAGCGATGGAAGTGGGCATAATAATGGTAGAAAAAGAGAAGTGACTTTATCTAGAACAAGAGAAAATATGGCATCAATAAACATCACAACAACTAGACGTCATGAAAGCAGAGCAAGAAAATGCCACGACATTTCTAGGAACATTTACTCCTAGAGAAAAGCTCAATGGGATGACTATAATTTACTGTTGATATGCCTTTGACGAAACATGCCAAAGTACAATAGGATTGGTGTTCTCAATAAATTACATTCAAATAACGGAGACAAGAGGTATGCATTTACTTTGGATAATATGCATACTTGTTGTTTTTCTTTTAATAAAGGAAGTTCGGCTTTAGCCTACTCTCTTGTTTTTGTATTAAATAAAAGGAAAAGGACAGTACAAGTGAAGGGGACTAGTGCCCACTCGACCCCCCAAGTCCCACAAAGCAGGGGTAGATCTTACAAAGTTTATGTGGCAGTACAAAGATTGTTAATCACCCTCTCATCACCCTCATGTGGGGCCCACTTGGATTGGAGCTTGTTGTGATTAGAAGGAGCACTTTATGATGCCTAAAGGGGGGGGCGGAGATTTCTTATAGTTGATGATTCTTTTAAGGAGAAGGAATAGCGATTTCTCAATCGACCACTCTTTGGGGGAGTTGCCAAAGTTATAAGCACATTTGTCCTGCCATATCTTCTAGAGCAGAGCTTGTTTCCAGTTGATATGCTTATGAAGTCTAATTTTCTTTCCGACAATATGTCAGAGCTTGTTGGAGTTGGGACAGGGAAAGAAAATGTGACCAACATCTTCAACGGAATGGCAACAACGCTTGCACTATGGAGACACCCTACATATTTTGCTAGCCTTTAGATTGGTCTAGATTCCCTGATGAAGAATTTTCCATAAGAGGAAAGACTTTTTATTTTCTATGAGAGGGTGCCAAATAGCCATGAAATTCATATCTAAACACAACCATGTCCATGATATGCACCACTTCTTGTTGAGGTTGACCTCATATTGAATGTTTCCTTTGATAGTTGGGATTTTTGTAAGACACTTTCCGTTATGCCATCTGAGTCCCATCGGGCGGGGCGAGTCGTGTCCCATGAGCAAAGGGACTTTGGATGGGTCGCTTGCAAGACGTCTGCTCAACAAAATGTTCCATTCTTCATAGGTAATGTTGATGCTAGGGTCAATATCCTTGAAGTTTATCCATTGGTTGGTGTCTTGTTTCCAGAGATGTTTCCATTTTCTAAAGCCCTTGTTCTAGATCCTCTTGGCACTTCGGATGTTCCAAGGCTCACGTTCTTGATACCATGGATCAAAAACTAGATAGAGTCATTCTGCCTGATACCATCCGCCCACTTCCAATCTTCACTGATTCTTATGAAGCTTTTGACTTTATACCAACTCTTCCATAGGGATCACAATAGATTCGAGCCTTATGGGGAAACCGAGATCGGAAGAAACAAAAGGGATAGAATTTCATGATTCTTCCAATCTGAGAATCCCACAAAAGTCAACGCGTTCTTGTTTCTAAAGATCAATTTGGTCCACAAAGTCTCCCCATTGCATTGTAAACGTCATCCATTTCTTTCAATCTATTTTTAATTTTGCACTTTATCTAAGTTTACAAAGAAATATATTCTCAAAAACCATTTTCCTATATTCATTCATAAAAAAACATTATTTTCTTAAAGATTTCATGCCTATGCAAGGGCTCAAATGACCATTTCCCATTTACTAACTAGATTTATCCTTCCTATACTTTTACATAGATCATATTTTAACATTTTCAAAACATCATTCAACCCTAATTCTGGAAAATCAAAACATATGTTTTTCAACAATATGCTTAAGCTTTCTAAGGACAACATTAGAAGAGCTCAAGATAGAGCTAGAGCCTATCCTGATCCTGAAAGGAGAGACATCAACTTGAGGTAGGAGACCAAGCCTATTTTAGAGTTCCTTCTAGGTATGAAACCATGAAGATAGGACCTTATCCAAAACTATCTCCTAGTATTTTGGACCATTCACAATACTAAAGAGAATAGGAAAGATGTCTTACTAGCTCCAAGTTCAAGAGGGTAGTTAGATCCATCTAGTGTTTCATGTTAGTTGACTTAAGAAAAGGTTGGGTGAATCTGATAACATCGTTCACGATAGTTAGGTGGTAGAGACTATCTCTCTTCAATCTATTCCAAATGAGCTTGAGAGTGTACTACGCACTTCACAGAAATAGATGAGGAGTCATCTTTATAAAGAGTGCCTAGTGAACTAGAAAGGTAGTTTTGAAGATAGTGCTACATGGGTCCCTCTTCCTAAGAGTCTTCTTAAGGGGAAGGATACAGGGAAACAACACAAAGGTATGACCATGTACTTTGAATACATGGGGTTCATTGGGATTATCTATTTATATTATGCATCTCTCTTTCATTAGGACCTTACCAATTTTGAGGACAAAAGTTGAATTAAGGATATTAAGGAAATGTTATATGGTCTCATGTTTTAGAGACACACACTAATGGGTATGAACCCACTCCTTAGCTGGACTTAGATGGTCTCTCATATGAGTGTGATGTGGTAATCATGAGAGAAGCCATGTGTATGTCTCTCATATATTGAGAGAGATATATTATGTATTGAGATATGTGGCTAGGGTTTGGAAGATGAATGCACTACAATAGTTGCAAGTGCATTTGAACAAATTAAAACTATTTTTGGTGAATTTTCAAACGATTAGGACCGATTCATATAGCCTCCTTCAAAAGAAGAGGATTGATTATCATATAGATTGCATATAGTGGGTTTAGTCCATCATTCAAGCTAGTGTTAGGCTACCACCTATGGAGACTTACATTTATCGTAGTTTTTGAGATTATCCTAGATTTTTTAAATCCGTTATATATTCTTGATTAACAAGTGCATAGATGGTTTTAGTATAGAGTTAGTCTTGAGAATCCCAAGAGGGAAAGATTATGAGGGAGAGTTAGTTCTAGAAGAAAAGTGTGCAGAGCCTACAAATTGTGAAGATCATTGTGAGAAGATTCTCTGATGTAACTACATTCTATTAATGAAAAAACTACTTTTTGGTGCCAATCTTGTTTAATCTCTTCACTTCTAGTTTTCTCTTCTGGTTTATAATATATGCACAATTATTTTCAGAATTGTGCAAAGTTACTTTCCATGATTAGGGACTAGAAACACATGTTCTATTTGAATCCATATAGAATCTCCATTCCCAAAATCGTAGTTTGAAATTAGGTCAAGTTGAACCCCTTCTTGAATTCAAAGATGAAGTGCAAGGTTGAGAAGCCTAAATTATGATGGATTGGACAATTTTGGATTTACTCCAAAGTAGTGATAGCAGCTTTTAGACTTGCAACACTAAATGATGAGGTCTTATGGGCTACAGACAATGGGATTTTCCCTCAAAAACTCTACTAAAAAAGGTAAATGTGTAATGCAACTCTAGGGATTCATTAAAGATGCATCGGAAACAACAGATTTAACTTTCAAGTACCCCTCTGTTTAATAGTTTGGTTGCTAACAAAATAAAGTAGATGTATTTATTCATATTAATTTCATATATCCACATTCAGAAACGATGATTGAGGTGGTGAAGAACTAAAGCAAGAAGCATGCTGAATGCACTCAAACATGGGGAGTCCCAACATCTTGGAAAATATCCCTAAAATGGCCAATTTGAGCATTAAAAACCACCTTTAAAAATATTTTTAAAAGAATTTTCTTGTGATTTACTCGATATCTATGCAAATGGAGGAGCTTTGAACTTGTGCGAGACAAACTTTGTTGAGGTCTTCTTGCACTGACAGAATTGCAGATTTATTAAGAGAGACAAAGGGAGGCTCAACACCCTCAGAGGCCCCATGGGTGACATAAGATCCCCCCTCCAAAATCGGGGCCAGGTTGTTTCTCACAAGGGAGGGGGCCGCCAAAGCCATGAAAAGGACCCCGAATTGCACGCCGGAGGGATAATTCCGAAAAGACCACGAACCACGCAGAAAAACACTCCACCTTTAAAGCTCACTCAAAAAAGGATTCTCCCCCTTTTTTCCGAGAATGCTCTACGATTAAATTGAAGGACCCTCCTTTAAACGAGAGTGACCCCTTGGATGACGCATACAAATGTAAGCCCCATTTTTTTCCTCAAAGAAAGATCGCCAAGTGGCACACAATTGCATCCAAAGGTCTCAAAGGTGCGCATGCCATGACGGTCAGGTCACGAAGGGGTGCATGCCACGAAGGTCAGGTCACAATGAACGATGATCGAAAAGCTCTTGTCATGCCATCTGGTGGAACACGTTTTGACATTCAAGGATACGACATCATGCCCAAGTCAACAATTCCACTCACATTTCTATGATCTTCTATACTGTGGATCAATGAGAGAGTTTAAGAATCATTTAAAGAACACAAAGAATGATTTTTTAATGCATATCGTGTATAGAAAGTTGACGTTCATATTAAGAAAGAGAGGAATTACTTCTAATATAAAATCTATGGGAATAACAAGAAACTATCATTGTGAGAACATAAAAAATAATATATCTGTAGTTACAATAGAATGAGCTGAATTCGGGAAGAAGGTTTTAATTACGATGAACTTATCAAGAATTTTGCTTTTTATGCAGTAGTATCATATGCATATATAAGAAAATGGCTTGACACTTTGTTGGAAAACAGTTCGAGATATGAAGGACAATGCACCTAAGAGAGGGTGCTAACAATTGTATTCATGCGTCATATAGGAGGGTTTTCTTAGGAATGCAACATTCGTTACATGAGGGTTTTCGAACGAAAATCATAGTTTGAATGCATTGCTTTACTCTAATGGTTTTCTGTTTTTTTTTTTAATGATATGAGCTGCATGTGGTCAGTGCTTGTGTAAGCAAGTGTTGTATCCCCATAGCATGTTTTCGCATGACCCAACGGTGATAAAAATGTTTTGGGTTAATGCAATCGGGTAAAAATATTTTTATAGAGAGGGGAAACCAAAACCATCAAAACCTTTTGTTGTTGTTGTTGCCTTTCAAGTTATATATCTACATCAAGCATAAAGTTTGTATATCTGAGTCAAGCCCATAGATTGTGTCAACGACGAATTTAAAATAGCAAATTGAGATTGCATGAATCTTTTCCATCATGAAATACTTATGAATGCAATGGATTCTACTGTCATTAAGTAAGTGGTTGTGATGTATGAGTCCAAAGTATCATTTAGATTGACTTTCTGGCTAATACTATCTTATTATATGTTTAGGAGGATAGAATAAACTCTGGCCTGTTAAATCAGCTCAAGAAGCTCGTTTCCTAGTATGATGTTTTGGGCAATGCAAAATGATCATAAAAGGTTCCATTTCATTCATGTTTGCGATCATGCTTTCCACTATCAAGAAAACACGTTGATATGCTCTATGTCCCACTTTAGTGCTTCCAACTCCCCTTGCTCCCACTCTGCTTTAGTCTCTCCTCCATGCCATCTTTCTCACACCGTTAAACAATGATTGCTATGATGAGCACTGTTAGAGCAACTTATCTTGGCAGTTCCGAAAGCCATCCATGGATTCTCTCTTCCTTGTAAAAGCGGTAGATTTTTCATTCTCGATTCCATTCGAAAGAGACAACTTTCGAGAGCACTATGGTGTTTTGTTTTTATATACTACTGGACTTTATTCAAGAGGCTAACGATGTGCGCGTGATTCATGCACATTTGCAAAAAAGACACACATACATACACACACACACACACACACACACATATATATATATATATATATATATATATATATATATATATATATATATATATATATATATATATATATATATATATATATATATATATATATATATATATATACGTCAAGCAGCCTATATGTTTGCATTCAACATCTATAAGTGTATCTGCGTATACCTATACATCAAAGGAGTTATGCGCGCATGCTTCTAGAACTTGCCTACGGACTTACATCACCTCAATTAATTTTATGATAGATTTAATTAATTAAATGATGGATTCTGTTTTTTAGGTTGATTCTTCTTGTGACTGTATTGGAAGTATTGTATTCTTTACTTTAAACTTTCATGTGACTCTTGTGACTGTATTGGAAGTATTCTTTTTTTTCTACTTGTTCTGCAGCCTCGTGCGCTTTCATAGTGGGATATGGATTGTGGAAGTATTGATAATATGTGTGAAGTGATAAAAGATTTTATTTATGCTCCTGCTATCATTGTTTGCGCCAAACTATGAAGCGACATTGTTTGGATCTCTTTGCAAGTAAGATGTTTGCCCCTTCCTTTTTATTCACGTAAGGTCATAATGAACACTTGAAAGGTAGTCTTAAAATTGAATATAGTGAATATTTGACTATGATTCAGATTCACTACTTTCCTGGTCCGGATGCGACATTCCATCTTTATGTCAATCTTATCGGAAACGTCTTTCTACTTTCAGGACAACTCATCATTTTCCACATTCTCAAAGCTGTAGCAAATGCATTATATTTAAATCATTCAATTTTCGATCGTTGTATGTATGTATGTGTGTTTGTGTGTCTGCGTATATGTGTCTTGTGTGTAGGCATGCATGTGTGTACATACATATGTATGCATGCATGGATGCATACATGTATATTTATACGTATGTACGTATTTATGTATATATATATATATATATATATATATATATATATATATATATATATATATATATATATATATATGCTTGCATATATGCATCTATGCTTGCAAATATGCATCTATGCGTGCATGAACGTATGTATCTATGCATTGTACATATCGAATGTATCTATGCGTGTGTGTCTATGTATGTATCTATGCGTGTGTGTCTATGTATGTATGCGTGTGTGTCTATGTATGTGTGTGTGTGTGTATGTGTCAATGTAGACTAATAGATGTGTTTAAATCTCAATAATATGTTATTTATGTATGTATCCATATATGTGTGCATGCATATTCGCACATGTATACATATATGAAAGACATATGTATGAAGATATATGTACCAAAGGTATGTGTGAGTATCGTATATATGTACGCATATGTATAAATACGTACGCACAACGCACACCCCACATACATATATATGTGGTGTGTATACATACATTCATGCATGCATATATATATATATATATATATATATATATATATATATATATATATATATATATATATATATATATATATATATATATATATATATATATAAACTGGTTGATTAATCACTTATTTATAGACACATACATACTAACATTCCTGTATGCGTTTATGGATGTCCCCCAGTAAAAGCTTGAAACCACCGCAAAGTTATTTATTCCCTTTTCGAACAATCTGCAACCGACGTTGGGAAACAGATAAATTTACCATCCACATACTCTGTAATTAATTTATGGAACTCGCCATTCTTTCATTTAGGTAATGCGACTTAAATTTCTGGGAAAATAAAGAATGAAATAGTTGACATTGTCCCTTACATCGTCTGGGTGTTTCAGTGTTATCAAAAGGTGCGGTCTTTCTGTTGGTTTTTTCTTTTTCCCGTGACTCCAATTTGTCTCCACTTGCAGTTGGTTTTATGTCAAAGGTGGAATCTGGTTCCGTTGAAATGAGCTCTTTCCATCTTTTTGTCAATGTCTTGTCCTTGGAAGCATGGGAGAAGTCAAAAGCTTCATATTTTGAGTACTGTCATGTTGAGCCATCACGGCAAGTGGGAAGATTATGTGTACTGCAATTTTCTCTTTATTGCGTGGGATGAGTGATCATGAGATCTGTCGTTATGATGATGCATTGTTTTTATATTAGTGCTCATACAAAAACCATAAAGAGCGCAAAATGTCTATTGTCTTTAGTGCCTCGGATTTTTGGGGGATTGTTTTTTTTACGTGATATCCAATATGGCTTTAATCTTTCGAAAGTATTAGTTTAGATTTCCATTTGTCATCGTCGCTCGGAATTTAAGTACTACACTTAACTGATATGTAGACTATGCTCACTCTTTACAACAGAAGCGCACATTTACTATTATTATTATTGTTTATTATTATTACTATTGTAAATGAAAGCGCACATTTACTATTATTATTGTTGTTTATTATTATTACTACTTTTAATGATTCTATCATTATGCCAACTCATCTTATATTTTATTTGCTATCTGAACAACTTTCTGTGAAAAAGCTCTGCTATTACTACCAATGCTATTATTATAATATTTTATCATTTATTATTATTATTATTATTAGTATTGTTATGATTGTTATTATTATTATTATTATTATTAGTATTGTTATGGTTGTTATTATTGTTGTTGTTATTATACAAATATTAGTGCTCATTGGAAACTATAAAAAGGCCAAAATGTCTACTGCCTCGAATTCTCAGAAGCTTCTTTTTCGTTTGATATTAGTTTTGTGTCCATTAGTTTAGATTTTTATCGTGTTCGTTACTGGAATTCAATTATTTAACCCAAGTAATAAATTTATTATGTTCACGTTCTTATACTAGGATAAAATAAAATTTACTATTATTATTATTATTATTATAACTATTACTGTTCTTATTGTTATTATTATCATCATCGTGATCATTACTATTTTTGTTAATACTATCATCATCATTAATATGATTACTAGTGTTCAACACTCACCTTATATTCCACGTACAATTTAGAGAACTTTTTTTACAAAACTTGTGCTATTATTATAATTATTATTATTGTTGTTGTCGTAATTCTCAATAATAATGTTGTTATTATTGTTATCATGTTTATGGATATCTTTGTTGATTTTGATTTGTTCTCATTGTTGCTTTTTATTTTTCTTGTTTTCGAGTTTGTTAGAGATTGCATCAAAATCATCCCAGTATCAAAATCCATGTTGTTATTCTATAATGTTTATAATATGAGCACTTGATTCTTTTTGATAATTTGAAACTACAAATTATAAATGCAACAATCTTTCTGTATCGTTCTTCTAACACATTTCCACAATTCTCGTACCATATTCATATCAACTTCAATCTCTCATGGCTTTTGGACTCCATTGAAGCTGACGGCTGTCATATCTCTACCCACTCATACTTTAAACAAGTTTCATACAAAAAAATATCTGGGGTCAAATCCGAGTCGACAATATTCATATCTAATCACAAAATTGTTTGCGTGTATTTAAGTGGGACGTGAATGGTATTCATTGGTTGAACATACTATTATCATTCCAAAGCCGTATAGTATGCAAGTAGGAAGTAGACAAGAGGTGATCTTCAGAAGTATGCACATATATTTTCAAGGAAACCGATACAGAATGGGAAGTATATTGTAAATGTTTTAAAGTTAACTAAATCTTTTCATATGCTCAGAACACCATACTCGATTAACAAAGTTACTAATATAAAATACGTGTACAGATTTTTTATCTTGGTTCTTCTTCTTGTTTTGGATTTCACAAGATTGATCATTAAGATTGATTCTCGTGTATGTCTTCTGCTCACATGAATTTGAAACCATGTTATAAACTGAGGCTATAGAAACTTGCAAGAAATGCTCAAAGATTTGCATAGTATCTGTTATGTCTGCTAATTGTTAAGGTGAGGGACCTAAGAGCGAAGCAAAATTGTGTGTACAACATATTGAGGATTATTTATGGACATGTTTGAGACCCAAGTAACCTCTATGATGCATGTCCAATAGAGATAGCTCAAACGGGTGAATCATTTGCCTCCCTTAAAGGGAGGAGGCGTGGGTTCAAAACTTGTTCATTGTGTTGACAAGACAATTCTCTGTCATGCTACGATGAAATTCTCAAACCAGATCCACTCAAGGAATTCTCGGCCTAACACTGAAGTTGGGCTATGCCGGCAGTGCCAAGCTCCATGCTCGCTACGTTGAAGTCAATTCTAGCTCAAACTAGTCTCCTCTTCTACCCTCAGGATCCTTTCCACCCCACCCTTAGTGAGCCATTGGGCTCTATGCATTCCTAGTAGGTGCTATGTGTTCTACCCATGCTTGTGTTGGATTTGGGTGCTATGCTCAAACCATTAAGGAAAAGATCGCAAGATCCAACTTCTCTTGGAAGTAAATAAAATGAACCCCTATGATGCATGCTCTTAAAATTAAGGTCTCCCATCCTGTCTACTGGACTCCATATCTCTTTCCATTATCTGTTTCTCTGAACTTGAAATTTCAGCATGGTCCATACTCCGTTGTAATAACTAACCACATTTCAAAATTTCAACCCCAGTAATTTCTTTTTTTGGAAGTTTAGGCATCTATCCATTCTTTCTATCGAGATGGAAATATTGAAATGAACGCACACATCTTGAGGGTCTCTTATCCCCTACTTTCTATGACAAGCAGCATTTTGAGTCTGAATATAGGATCTCCACGTGAGGGATCCATGATCTAAACACAGATAAAATTGTTGTTTGCTTCTATGAAAGCCTCCTGTAATGGTCAAGTGACGAGAGTTATCAGTTCCTAAGCTTCCCCATGTGCATGAGCAAAGATGTTAGTCGTTCACTCTCAGACCACTACGTCAATCAGCATGTTCTTGACATAGATTTGTACAACGTATTCCATACAAAATCTAGGTTGTTAACAGAGCTTGGCTTAGCATTTTATATTTTTTCAAGAAGTATCTACACAAAAGATAGTCTAATACAATATAGAAGAATGAAAATCCCAAAACAAATGCAAGACGAACGTCGGATTCGCTTATTTTCAGTGAATGGTGGCATCCTCATAATGGAGGCCTTAAAATTTCAAATAGAAGATATGAGCATGAGAGGTGAAAATTGGAATATGTCTTTTTTCTTATGTATCTTGATAAACGTCAAAGCATAGTTCAACTCCGTACAACAAATACTTCAGCTCCTCAATAGGATATTCGATGAGCGCCCACACATAATTGTAACACACATGAATATGCATTGTGTGAACATGCGACATAGGGTTATTTGGAATTCCGATTAAAATTTTACTATTGTATTTGAGCGTTGATCTTTTTCAAGGAAATTCTCAAATGTGAAAATCTGTCATTAACTACAATGCCTAAAAAAGCAAAATAATGTGGATACATAGTTTACTGGAATATTGAAAAGTGGATATGTTCATTACTTCCTGTCTACAGAATTTCCAACATTTGTAGTCCCTTTTCAATATGAACAATGGAGCCATCAAAATACTTTCAGACAACACACTTCTTCCCAAAACAATTACACTACGATTGAGATCATACAGGACTGGTGGAAATTAACTACCAAAAGATAGAAAACACATAGAATAAAAAACTTGAGAAAATTGCATCTCAATTGGAATGAAAGCCTATGGGTGTAAAAATTGACAATTTCCTGTTTCTTGCCAACTTAGTCAAGGAAGAACACAAGCTCGATTGATAAGTTTAATAGAAAATTGCATTTCAAATGGGTATACAAATTAACAACACTTTTTTTTCTTGCCAACCCCTAAGATGGTCTACTCTTGAGAAAAATTGGATGAAATTAGAAAAGAAAACTCTATGTGTCCTCTATACTCTTAGCAGCAAAGGATTGCTCACCTCTTTTTTCATTGTGATCATTCACTAAAAAAATGGTTATAGCTAAAGGGATACTAAAAATGATTTCACCTTTGCCCTTTATTAGAAGGAAATTATGCCAAAGGTAGGCAATGATTTTGAGATATCCTTTGAAACCTCTTCAAAAGAACTTTATTTACCATCTAGCGAGAGAGAAAATTGAAAATATTTTTGTCTGATCACTCATATTTTCTATTCTTATAAAACAAACTAACTGATGATGCATGCATGTTACAAACACAAATAGGTTGAAGTCTATGCAATGAATTCAAAATTCTATGCTACCAGATCTAAAGAAGAAGGCCTCAAGATAGGTTGTTGGAATGAATGTTAGAGTATCTTCAAAGAGAAAATTTTCAAGAAAGATCTTCTGAAGTAAAAAGGACACAAAATGTATTTTATACATTGTAAACTATCTCAATATTTGTAAAAAAGAGGGAGATTCTTCCTATATTATCAACCTTATGTAATTTTTATAAAATGTGTAGAGCCCTCTAAAATGTATTTTTCTAAATAAGAAAGTATATGGGCCAAATTTTAAGTGTGAACATGGACACTCAAATTGGTAAAAAAAGACAATGAAAGCCATTTTGTAAGGGACACTTCATTTTTTTATGAATGAGAAAAGCTAGTGAACTCTTTCAAAGAAAATATCATCACTCTTCTTTCTTGTGGTTTTGAAGTTAAAATTATAAGTTTTTACCATGGATTTAGCTCAAAGATTTATTGTTTTACACATGCATATGACTTTCACTGATATTTCCAACCCAAGCAAAATAGATCAAAGTTACATAAAGTTTTCAAAATTATGAGTCTTGCATCTAGGGATTATAGACACAGAAAGTTGAAACTTCATGACTACATAAAGTTTTAGAAATTATGATTCTTGCATCTAGGGATTATAGACACGGAAAGTCGAAAGCAACAATCTATTTTATTCCTTTTGAAAAATGTCACACTTTACACACTTGAATCATTGAAATATGTGTCTTCTATCACATTTCATGATCAAAAGAAGATTTATGTACAAAACTCTTGAGTTCTTGACTTGCTTTAATTAGATGGTGCAAGTTAATGAATGTATTGATCTTGGCTTAATAAATCCTGTGATTCGTTGATTAGAAAGGGGCTAGAAAATTTAATGTTTGTGGTTGTTCGTCGTTTATGCTATAACTATTGGAGAAGACAACTCAAAAGTATAACCATTACTTTCCATAGGGTTGTCAGGGTAGTGTTTTGAACCTTGTTGGATCTTCCTAATTGGTGGTAACAAATACTTGCACAAAGGTACTTTTGAAATCATCAAATTGAAAAGTGGACAAAAAGGTGCGCATAACTTTGTTCTTGGTAGGAGCTCTTCATTCATCATGTTTATTTTTTGAAGAAGGGTCTTTCTTTTTATTTTCATTCTCATTGATGCAATCCAATTTCGTCATAAGCTTTTGAGATTTACTTGAAAAACATTGGGGTGGAAGGAAGAAATAGGGAAATTCACAAAATAAATTCACTTAAAATTTCATAAAAATTGAATTGAACACCATTCTTTGAACGATATGCATTGAAAAGAGGAAATACTTTCTGCATGAGAGATTTAGAAGGTTAAAACTCAATCAAATTAATAAGAAACCTTTGAAAATTTAGATGATAATTATTGAATTTTTTGTCTTAATTCCAAAATACAATTGAAGAAAAGACAACATACAAGAAGATTCAATAGAAGAACTTTCCAAATTTGAAGAAATAGAATAAGATTCAACATACAAGAAGATTCAATCTACATGCTGTCAAAGTTGGAATTGATTCTATTCAGCCATTTCAGAGAAATCTGCGTCGAGGTGAACTCTAGTCATTTTCTGCTACAGTCCTAAAAAGTTGGGGGTATCGCTAAACTTGCTAAATTGATTTCTCTTAGAATAGTTTATCTTTACATCATTCCACTTGCAAATGGTAGCTTACTAAGCTAATTAAATACCCCTAGAAGGAATTTTATCAATTTATACTATGCTGGTCACACTGAGCAAAACATTCAATAGGTATCAAGACATAAATAGAAGGTTTTCTTGAGTTTGTGAACTTCAAAGTTATCTGTTTTGGTTCAATCATTACACATATCACTTCCAAAGTACATAGGCCATTTTTGGTGTTATTGGAAAGCTAAGAAGGTCTACTTATCAAGTCTGAAGCAAAAGAGGGCTGGTACAAAGCAGGTGTAGCAGTACCTACTCAGTCTCTTGGAGCATCCATCCATCTTTCCCAACAGTGGTATTAGAGCAATAGAGGTAAAATGGGAGATGGTTTTCCTTCATTTATTGATAAATTGGATAGGAACAACTATCAAGCTTGGTCTCTAAGGATGAAGACCTACTTACAAGGAAGGAGTCTCTATGGATACATCTCAAGAGATGAGGAATTGCCCTCATTCAAAGCAAGAGGATTGCCAACCAAGGAAGAAGAAGAAAAACTCAACACATGGTGTGCTAAGGATGCATTGGCAAGGTCTTATTTACTCAACTCTATCTCTGACTTTCTTTTGCCACATATCAGAAATTGTAAGACATCCCAAGAAACTTGGGAAACCTTGTCATCATAGTTTTCCTCCAATACAAGGGCTAGGAAAAATCAGTTGTGGATTGAATTCACAACAGTAAGGAAGCAACCTAAGCAAGCTGTTTCAGAATTTGTGACCAAGATCAAAGATGTTGCAGATCACTTAGCAAGCATAGGAGAAGAGATTGAAGAAGAAAAAATCGTAAGGTAAGTGATCAATGGAATCAAGGCTGATGACAAATGGGAAAGCTTCACCACTGCAATGGATCTCTACATGGACATGCACACTCTAGATCTTACAACTCTCATGGGACAACTATTTACACATGAAGCAAAGCTCACCAAAAATGGAGATACATCCAAAGGTAATAACTCTTCTGCCCTATACACTGATAAGAAGTCTAAGGATAAAGGCAAGAGCAAAAAAATGGAAGATGAAGGTTCTACCTCCCAAGCCAACTATGCAGGGAGAGGTAGATCTTCAAGAGGAAGGGGCAGAGGAGGTAAGCAAGGTAGGGGGAGACACTATAACTCATCACCATGCAACATTTGTGGTTTATCAAATCATACTACAGATGAGTGTTTCAGGAATTACAAAAATCAGAGAGGAAGAGGCTACCAAAGAGGTGGATACTCACAGTCAAGAGGAAGGTTCAACCATCACCAAGGCCACAACAACAATTACAACAACAATTACAATGGCAACTACCAAGGAGGATTCAAAACCAAAAAGGGCTACAACAACTACATAGAGGAGCAAGATGACTCTCTTCTGATCATAAACATGACTTCAAAGTCAGGTACAAATGATGACCACCTATTCTACATTGACTCAGGGTGCTCAAATCATGTGGCTGGCAATGTGGCACTACTCTCTGATCTTGAGGAACCAAAAGGTAAACATCAAGTCTAAACAGGTGATGATACAAAGCATTCAGTAGTTAAAGTTGGAAATGTTAAGACTTGTGATGGTAATCAGAATTTGTTGAGCAGGGTACTCTATGTACCAAGCAAAAATTTGATGAGTGTTGGTCAGATTATGGAGAAAGGTTTGCAGGTCAGATTCAATCAATATGGAGCATTTGTGGAAGACCCAAGACATGGGTTCAAGAGGATTGCTAAAGGAGAAAAATCAGGTAGACTTTTCACTTTTGAGTTGGAAGATACAAAGAATATTGCACTATACAGTTATAAAGATCAAACACTTTCAGAGCTTGAGATTTGGCACAAAAGGTTAGGGCACATAGGAGAAAGAACCTTGAAACAAATGTGCAGGGACCAATGTGTGCTTGGGATACCTAATGTATCCAAGCAACATATGATTTACAAGTGTGGTGCTTGTCAATTTGGTAAGTCTCACAGGTTACCCTTCTCAAAGAAAGGATACATGCATGAAGAATACCTAGAGCTTGTACACACACATGTATGGGGACCAAGCAAAGACCCCTCAGTCTCAGGTTCAAGGTACTATGTGTCTTTTATTGATGATTATAGTAGATGGACTGTATTGTACTTCATGAAGCACAAGGATGAGGTATTTAATTGCTTTAAAAAATATATTACATTAGTTGAAAACCAGACAGGAAGGAATTTGAAGAGGCTAAGGTCAGATGGAGGAGGTGAGTACTTCTCCAATGAGTTTGAAAATTTCTTGCAGGACAGAGGCATCAAAAGAGAAATAACCTCAAGGTATTCTCCTGAACAGAATGTGGTAGCTGAAAGAAGAAATAGGTTAATTGTTGAGAAAGCTAGATCTATGCTTAATGAGAAGAAGTTACCTAACTATCTATGGGCACAGAGTGTTTCTACTGCCACTTACCTCATAAACAGGTTACCATCTAAGTCACTTGATGGTATGACACCCTATGAAGCATGGCATGGTAAGAGACCATCATTAGATCACTGCAAAATATTTGGATGTGTAGCATATGTGCACATTGCTTCTCAGATAAGAGGTAAGCTAGACCCAAAGGCTGAAAAATGCATTTTTATTGGGTATGATTTAAATAAAAAAGGTTACAGGTTTTATAATCCTACCAATAAGGGATTTATGGTAAGCAGAGATGTGATCTTTGATGAAAATGATTCTTGGTATGAGAATGAATGCAGAAAGGTTAAACTACCCTATGATTTGGAAGAGGAATTTCCAAAACTTGCAAAGGAGGAACGTACTCAGAATGAAGACAAGTTCAGATGATGAAGACACTATCAACCTTGAAGAATTCAAGGCATGGAAGTCCAAGGGCAAAATGAAGATGAAGAAGCTTGAAGACATACCTGAATATTCAACTCAATCAATCAGAAGATCTCAAAGAGAAAGCAAAAAAACCTATCAGATACGGGTATGATACATCTCTTGTTACTAAACATTCAGTTTATCTTGCCAAAGATTTGTCAAATGAAGAACCAGGATCATATGAAGAAGCAATAACCAAATCAGAATGGAAAGAAGCTATGGATGAGGAGATTGATGCACTGAAGGAGAGTGACACATGGGAGTTAGTACCTAAGAAGGACTTCATGAAGGTAATAGGATCCAGATGGATCTATAAGTTGAAAAGAAATTCTGATGGAACAATTAATAGGTACAAAGCCAGATTGGTAGTCAAGGGTTTTGCACAAACCCAAGGCATTGACTATGAAGAGACATTTTCTCCTGTGGCCAAGATGCCAACAATCAGAGTGTTGGTAAGTGTGGCTGCATCAAAGAATTGGAACATGTACCAATTGGATGTCAAGAATGCTTTCTTGAATGGATGGATTTCAGAAGAAGTTTATATGTCACAACCTCCTGGCTATGAGGACCCTAAGAAGGTAACTTATGTTTGCAAATTAAAAAAGGCTTTATATGGATTGAAGCAGGCACCTAGGGCATGGAATTACAGGTTAACTACATACCTCCAAGACCAAGGTTTTGTCATGAGCAAGGCTGACACTTCTCTGTTCATTAAGAGAAATAATTTAGATGTAATATATCTCTGTGTTTATGTTGATGACATCATCATTACAGGTAATGATGTCAATGGAATCAGGGATATCAAAAGCCAGATGATGAAGGAGTTCAAGATCAATGATCTTGGTTTATTGAAGTATTTTCTAGGGCTTGAATTAGTTTACACTAATTCAGGGATATACATTACTCAGAAAAAGTATGTACAGGATATGTTGAAGAAGTTTCACTTGCAGGATGCTAAAGTAGCAAGCACTCCAATGGAGATAAACCTAAAGCTAAGTGCCCATGAAGGTGATGAAGTCAAAGACATTACAGGTTATCAAAGTATGGTGGGTAGCTTGAACTATGCTACTCTTACAAGAATTGATAATGCATATGGAGTAAGTGTGCTAAGTCAATTTATGCACGAGCCAAGGATACCTCACTTAGAGGCTGCCAAGAGAATCTTGAAGTATCTCAAGGGTACACAGAACCATGGTTTGCATTTCCCTTACACTTCAGATATTGATATCAAAATTTTTATTCAGATGCAGATTAGGCAGGATGCAAGGATGATAGGAGGAGCACTTCTGGATATATCTCTTTTGCAGGTGACAAACCAATTTCATGGTCTTCAAGAAGCAACCTACTGTTGCTTTGTCTTCCACAGAGGTAGAGTATAGAGGAGTAGCTAATGCCACACAAGAAGCAATTTGGATTAAGCTTTTGTATACAGAATTGGGTTTGTTTACTAGGTCTCCAATAATCTTTGGAGATAATACAAGTTCTCTTCACCTTACAGTTAATCCTATTTACCATGCTAGGACCAAACACATAGAGGTCCATTACCATTATGTGAGAGAGAAATTGATAAGCAAGGACATTCAACTTACCTATGTATCAACCAACATGCAATGTGCAGATTTGTTGACTAAAGCTTTGGATGGAACAAAACTTTGCAGGTTCAAATCCATGATTGGATTGCAAGATATACTTGAAGATTGAAGATGAAGACTTAAGCCAAAATGTTTGGCTTGAGGGGGAGCTTCTGGTGTAAATTGCAAGCCTACACATTTGGCTCAAAGGATGCATTGAAGTCTACACATACATGAAGAAGCATAAGAACATATGCTAGTGGTTAATTACCACTTTACCTCATTGTAAAAGTCAAATTGACTTGGAATCTTTTGTAATCACCTACCAAAATGAGTCGTGGAAAAGTAGCTCATTTGATTGAAGGAATATATCCTAATATGTAGGAGCGTGATCATAGGGCGCCAAAATTTGAATTTGAATTCAAATCTTCACCCATTACATATAAAAGTGAACATGAAAAGTCGCTGGTAAGAGAGATCACTCCCAAGCTTCTCATTTCTGTTTTTGAGTGTGTGTGTGAGGACTATACTATAGCCTACACCTCTCTACACCATTAGGCAATGTTGTTCATGCCAATGGTATTGTATACAAGTGTTCATTAATAGATACATTTACATCATTCATCTCTGAGTTCTCTGTTAGTCTACTCAAAAGTCTGTCAACTTGTCAAGGGCATATCTCGGTCAATTCTTCACCAAATTCAGTGATTCAAAGCTTTTTAGATTCAGCTCAAAGTCATCTACATGCTATCAAAGTTTGAAGTGATTATATTCAGCCATTTCAAAGAAATCTGCGTCGAGGTGAACTCTGGTCATTTTTTGCTACAGTCCTAAAAAGTCGGGGGTATAGCTAAACTTGCTAAATTGATTTCTCTTAGCATAGTTTATCTTTTTACATCATTCCACTTGAAAATGGTAGCTTACTAAGCTAATTAAATACTCCTAGAAGGAATTTTATCAATTTCTACTGTGCTGGTCACACTGAGCAAAATATTGAGTAGGTGTCAAGGCATAAATAGAAGGTTTTCTTGAGTTTATGAACTTCAAAGTTATCTGTTTTGGTTCAATCATTACACACATCACTTCCAAAGTACATAGGCCATTTTTTGGTGTTATTGGAAAGCTAATAAGGTCTACTTATCAAGTCAGAAGCAAAAGAGGGCTGGTACAAAGCAGGTGTAGCAATATCTACTCAGTCTCTTGGAGCATCCATCCATCTTTCCCAATAGAAAATAACATAGCTTCACTCTTTTGCTTATTTATCTTATCAAAAATGTTATTTTTCCAAGATCTTCCGGTGGATGAAAGTAGAGGAGAAGAGCTTTTACTTGCTAAAAGATTTCCACTACACACCAAGTTATGGCCTTCACAGGATGACTATGTCTAAGTGCCAGAAAAAGGAAATGTTGCCTTTTCTAGTAAAAGTGCCTGTCCATTTTTGAAAATTTTCAATGTAGCATCAAGTGGAAGCAAGAATTTGATGCCACGCATCAAATTGGTGTGTTTTTTACCACTTTTTTAGCACTTGAAATACCGCCTTGAACATAAATATGAAGAAAAACACTTTTATGATGGAACTCGATGCTAACCATTGACTTTATGCTAAAACTCGATGCTAGGCATCGAGTTGCTCCACAAATCTCATGTTTTTAAGAAGATTCAACAATCGGTAAATATTCAGAGAATAAAACAAGGACTTATCAGCACAAACTCAATGCCAGACATCGAGTTGCTTGGGAAACTTGAATTTTTGAGATCATTACACAATATGCAAAGTATGAATATGGAGAAGAGAGTCTCATACATAGAGCTTTAATTAGTTCTTCTCATAGCTATGAAAAACTCAGAAATTTATAGGTGCTTTCTTACTCAGAAAAGCCCCACTATACTCAATCATACAAAATCTCTCTCTCTCTCTCTCTCTCTCCTTTTTTCTTTTTCTTTTTTTTTTCTCTTCCCATCTATTGATACAAACTAGTTTATATAGATTTTCTCAATCTCACAACTTTTGAAAATTCTAGAACTAAAGTTAATTCTAACTTTACAAATATGATACATGTGTGAAATTGTCCCTTCACATAGGCATGTGCTTTTCTTCTTAGAATTTGACCTTCAAATTTATGTCCAATTTGTGATTGATTCTTCAGTAGCTCCCCCTCAATCATTAATTGACATTCTTTGTTTCTTCATATCATCTTCTTTTCTTTTTACTCCTACCATGCTTTTGAATCTGCTAGACTTCATACCATCCAAGCTCTTTGTCATTATATCTGCTATCTAATCCTTTGTAGAAATGTACTCCGCTTCAATTTCTTTCTCCATTATCTTTTGTCTTAGGAAATGATACTATATCTCTATATGTTTTGGTCTTGCATGAAATACTAGATTTTCTACAAGATAAAGGGGAATCATGTTATCTCCATGTATTGTAGGTATACCTTGATTAATGCCCATGCTTTTGAATAATGTCTGCATCCATATGACCTCCTTAGTTGCTTCTAGAAGTCCTTTGTACTCAACTTGAGTTGATGATAATGATATTGTATGTTGTTTCTTTGAACACCAACTTACAAGCTTATCACAAATGTATATCATATAGTCATAAGTTCATCTTCTGTCATCTTGATTACCTGCCTAGTCTCAGTCACTATAGGCTCTCAACTTCAAATATGAAGTAAAAGGATAATATAATCCTTCCTTTACGGTTCCTTTGATATATCTAAGAACTCTTTGACCCGCAATCCAATGTGGATCCTTTGGACAATGCATGAGTTGTGACAGAACTCCCACTGCATAACTAAGATCAAGTCTTGTTAGTGTAGCATAAATCAAACTACCCACAAGAGATTGATACTTCCTCATATCTTTGTATTTGACACCATCATATTTACTGATCTTGTGATTGACTTCAAGTGGAGTTGAAGCTTCTCTACAATTTTCCATACCAAACTTCTTCAAGAGGTTCAAAAGATACCTTTCTTGTGATACATATATGCCATGATCTGTATACGTGACTTCCATTCCAAGAAAATATGATAACTTTCCTAGGTCAATGATCTTGAATTCTTTCTCAAGAAATCTCTTTACCTGCTTAATTCCTTCATCTGAAGTACTTGTGGTTATAATGTCATCTAAATAAATACAAATGTAGATTGTACCTTCCTCTATTTTTTTGATGAGTAGACTTGGATCTGCTTTTGAACTTTGATATCCACGATCATTAAGATACTTCACCAATCTATAGTTCCATGCTCTTGGAGCTTGCTTCAATCCATAGAGTGCTCTTCTCAATGTGTAGGCAAAATTTGGATACCTTGAATCTATAACCCTTGAGGTTGTTCCATGTATACCTCATTTGATATGTATCCATTCAAGAATGTATTCTTTATATCCAGTTGACTCAGAGTCCATCCTTTTGAAGCTCCAATAGCAATGATTTTCCTTATAGTTGACATCTTAGCTACAGGACTAAATGTCTCATCATAATCTATGCCATAAGTTTGGGCATAGCCTTTCACCACCAGTCTAGCTTTGTATCTAGCTATACTTTGATATGCAAGCTTCTTCACTTTATAAAACCATTTATTTCCATTTACCTTCTTACCATTTGGTTAAGAAACAAGTTCCCAAGTCTTGTTCTCCTCTACTGAATTGAATTCTTCCTTCATTGCTTCTTCCCATTTCTTCTTACCTTTTGCTTCATTATAGTTCTGAGGTTCTTCATCATCTTTGACCACATATGCATAGTTCTTTTGAGTTGTGTAAGAAGTATCATAAGAATACCTTTCTGGTTGCCATCTTTTCGTACTTGATCTCCGTGGTTCACATTCTTCATGTGTGTCTGGATACACCTCTTCATCAAATATAGCAACTTCTTCATTTCTTCTTGTTAATCCACTTCTAGATGTACTTTCTTGCATATACTCTTCATCTCCATTCACGTGCACACTTGATTTTCCTTTCTCACATCTTCTTACTGCTTCTTCAAGTTCTTCAACTGTATGACTTTGATCTACATACCAAATTTTCTGTTCATCAAATGTAACATCTCTAGAAACAAGAAATTGTTTGGTTAGAGGAAACCTATAACCCATCTGCTTTTCATCATAACCAATGAACACATATTTTTCTACCTTTGGTTCAAGTTTATGTCTAAATTGTGATGCCACATAAGCATATGAAATTGATCCAAACACTTTACAATGATCTAGTGTTGGTTTCTTACCCCACCAAGCTTCATATGGAGTCATTCCGTTTAGAGTTGTAAATGGTGATCTATTCACAAGATATGTAGTTGTATTTATAGCCTCAGCCCAAAGATAATTTGGACAATTCTTCTCCTTCAACATAGCTCTAGCAAGCTCAACCAAAGTCTTGTTTCTTCTTTCTACTACACCATTTTGTTGTGGTGTATACTTGGAGTTTATTTCTCTCTTAATACTTGCATTCCAAAGATTTATTGAACTCTTGGGAGAAGTATTCTCCCCCTACATCAAGCCTTAGTTTCTTAAGCCTTTGACATGTGACTCTCTCTGCATATGCATGAAAATGCTTGAAAGCTCCAAACACTTCTGATCTTTCCTTCAAAACATGCAGAGTTATCCATATTGTAGCATCATCAATGAAAAGAACATAATACCTTGATCCACTGATAGATCCTTCTTTTGTTCATCCCCATACATCTGTATGAATGAGCTCTAATCCTCCATCATGTTTGAATGATTTCTTCTGAAATGGGAACCTGTGTGCTTTTCCCATGTGACATGCTTCACATTTATAAATCATATGTTGACTCTGCACATTTGGTAATCCTAGTAGAGACTTATTTGCAACCATAGTTTAATTCCTCTCTCATTGAAATGACATAATCTCTTATACTAGAATATCAAGTTATGTAATCAATTATTCACCATGTGTGAGCAAAGCTTGACCAATGTTCCCTTGTACTCTTAAAGTAAAGAGTCTACCTTCTTTGTTACCACAAACAATCTGATTATATCCATTTTTTGGATCTTCAATAAATACTCCTTCATTTGTAAACCTGACTTGAAAACCTTTTCCAACTATCTATCCCACACTAATCAAGTTTTTAGGTATTGTGGGAACATACAAAACATTGCTTAACAAATTTGCTCCACTCTTGCATTTCACTTTTCCAATTGAATGTACACTATGT
>CM035416.1:67115828-67118328 GCA_020310875.1 Ceratopteris richardii
CCTGTTTATTGTTCCATCTGAATTCCTCTTTAGCTTGTAGATCCATCTGGATCCTATCACCTTCATGGAGTCCTTCTTGGGTACCAAGTCCCAAGTATCACTCTCCTTGAGAGCTTCCATTTCTTCATCCATAGCTTCTTTCCACTCTGGTTTGGTGATAGCTTCTTCATAGGTACCTCGTTCTTCATTCAACAAATCCTTTGCAAGATATACAGAATGTTTAGTTACAAGTGATGTGTCATACCCAAATCTGATTGGTCTTTTGCTTTCTCTCTGAGATCTTCTAATTGCTTGAGTTGAGGATTCTGGTATATCCTCTAGCTTTCTCATCTTCATCTTCCCTTTGGACTTCCAAGCCTTGAATTCCTCAAGATTTATTGTATCATCATCATCATCTGAGCTTGAATCTTCTTTCTGAATTGTTTCCTCCTTGGTTAGCCTTGGGAAGTCTTCTTCCATATCATAGGGTAGACTAACTTTCCTGCACTCATTCTCATACCATGAGTCATTCTCATCAAAGATGACATCTCTGCTTACCTTGAAGCCTTTGTTTGTTGGGTTGTAAAATCTGTATCCCTTTTGGTTCAAATCATAACCAATGAAGATACATTTTTCAGCTTTAGGGTCTAGCTTTCCCCTTACCTGTGAGGGAATATGCACATATGCTACACAACCAAAGATTTTGCAATGATCCAGAGAAGGTCTCTTACCATGCCAAGCTTCATATGGTGTCATGCCATCAAGTGATTTGGATGGCAACCTGTTTATGGGATAGGTAGCAGTGGATACACTCTCTGCCTAAAGATAGTTTGGCAACTTCTTTTCATTAAGCATAGACCTAGCTGTTTCTACTATGAGTCTATTCCTTCTTTCAGCTACCCCATTTTGTTCAGGTGAGTACCTTGTAGTAATTTCCCTTTTGATGCCTCTTTCCTGCAAGAAATCTTCAAACTCATTGGAGAAGTATTCTCCTCCACCATCTGACCTTAGCCTCTTCAAGCTTCTTCCTGTTTGATTTTCAACAAGTGCAAGATACCTCTTGAAACAATTAAACACTTCATCTTTATGTTTCATAAAGTATAAAATGGTCCACCTGCTATAGTCATCAATGAAGGACACATAATATCTTGAACCTGAAATGGAAGGGTCCTTGCTAGGTCCCCAAACATCTGTGTGCACCAAGTCTAGGTAGTCTTCATGCATGAAACCTTTCCTTGAATAGGGCAACCTGTGAGACTTACCAAACTGACATGCTCCACACTTATAAATCATGTGTTGCTTGGACACATTAGGTATCCCAAGCACACATTGATCCCTGCACATTTGCTTTAGGGTTCTTTCTCCTATGTGGCCTAACCTCTTGTGCCATATTTCTAACTCTGAAAGTGTTTGATCCTTGTAGTTGTATAAGGCAATATTTTTTGTATCTTCTAGTTCAAAAGTAAACAATCTACCTGATTTTTCTCCCTTGGCTATCCTTCTGAATCCATGTCTTGGGTCCTCCACATATGCTCCATGTTGTGTGAATCTGACCTGCAAACCTTTCTCCACAATCTGACCTACACTCATTAGATTCTTGGTGATGGTTGGTACATAGAGTACCCTGCTCAATAGGTTCTGGTTTCCATAACAATCTTAACAACAAAATGTTTAGTATCATCACCTGTTTGTACCTGATGTTTGCCCTTGGGTTCTTCCAAATCAGAAAGTAATGCCACATTGCCAGCTACATGGTTAGAACATCCTGAGTCAATATAAAATAAATGATCATCATTTGTACCTGCCTTGGAGGTCATATTCATGATCAATAGGGAGTCATCTTGCTCCTCTGTGTAATTGTTGTAATCTCTTCTATTTCTGAATCCACCTTGGTAATTACCATTGTGGTTGTGATTGTAGTTGTTGTTGTATTGATTGTTGTATCCATTGTAGCCTTGGTGTTGGTTGAATCTGCCTCTCCCTTGAGAGTACCCACCTCTTGAGTAGCCTCTTCCTCTCTGATTCTTGTAGTTCTTGTAGCATTCATCTGTGGTATGATTGGACAATCCACAAATGTTGCATGGTGATGAGTTGTAGGGTCTCCCCCTACCTGACTTACCTCCTCTGCCTCTTCCTCTAGATGATCTACCTCTCCCTGCATAATTAGCTTGGGAGGTAGAACCTTCTTCATCCTGTTTCTTCCCTTTACCTTTATCCTTAACTTTCTTATCAGTATAGAGAGCAGAGGGGTTGTTACCTTTTGATTGATCTCCTGCCTTTGTAAACTTTGCTTCATGTGTGAATAGTTGGCCCATGAGTGTTGTGAGATCTGGGGTATGCATGTCCATATAGAGGTCCATTGCAGTGGTGAAACTTTCCCACTTATCATCTGCCTTGAGTCCATTTGTTACTTGCCTGACTATTTGCTCCTCTTCAATCTCCTCTCCAATGCTTGCTAATTGGTCTGCCACATCTTTAATCTTTGTCACATACTCTGAGACTGATTGCTTGGGCTGCTTCC
>CM035416.1:67123328-67143328 GCA_020310875.1 Ceratopteris richardii
GAATCAAGAAAGTAATAACAAAGAATCATTGACGATCTGAGTGTGTACTGAGTGTGCAAGGAAGAAAATTAATGAACCTTAGATCGGGCAAACATATAGGTAAGTCAGACGGACGAAGCCTTAGATCATCAGAGGCAAGTGTAAGAACTACTGCACGATCGTGGGCTCAACAATTGAACACTAGTTATCTCTACGAGAGCTCAGACACGAGTGAATCAGAAATGGCATTTAGCACAGACAGACCAGAAGGAGGGTCTAATGTAGCCTATTTAGAAAAACCAGAAGGACCCTATAGAACGCAACTAGAGTTTCTCCGAACCAACCGATTAGGTGCTCGCATCTATGAGGATGGTTTGCGAAGGCACAACCCCGATCAACCCATTGGATTGGAACGTCCAGTGGTGAAATTCGAGAGAGACGCGTATATAGACAAGGAAGGAACAATGTACATATTAAGTACGCAGCCAAACAATACCAACGAGTTTGGCGTGATTCAACCAGAGACAGAAGCAAAATCTCAAGGAAAAGAACCATTAGAAGAGCCTAGAACACCTAGAGGGAAATCTGTACTGACACGAGTACTAATCCCGGATTGGATCCCTCAGGACAACAGAAGCATAGAGTTGTTTGTAAATAAAGAAACTGATGAAGCCTTTTGGAGATACAAGACAGAACTACTTAGTGAGGTAGGTATCATCACTATATACGAGTTCAAGGACCCGGATACACCTGGAAAGGTTGTATACCTGGATGAGACTTCAGAAAGAGTCTTTGTGGTGCTTGACCGCGCTAAAAACACATACACATGGAGAGGTGAATTGGTATTCCCTCCATCTAGAACGAACATGAATACAAGTCAACAAGGGGCAGGAACATCCTCAGCCCATGGAAATCAAAGAGAGGGAAATAAAGAGAGACCGGAAGTAAGCTTTAATCACCCCATAGGGAGAGATAGAACAACCACAGACACTAATAGAGCAGATAGACAAAGAGATCATGGAGTACTAGGTGGTAGAGATGATTTTCCTCTACCTAGACCACGTGAACACGCAAGAATACTGAGACCCACTCAATTAGTGAAATCAATGAAGAATTACTTTGATGGGACAGGAGATCCCTATGACCACGTCGCAGAATTCAAGCAAGTACTAAGAGCAGAACAAGTCAAAGACATGTTCACGCAATACAACGCATTTGGACTAACGTTAAAGAATACAGCTTTAACTTGGTTCCAACCATTGCAACAGAGGCAATTTAGAGACATCCATCACTTTTTAGAGTCATTCATCACTGAATTCTCTAAAAGTGGGATTAGACATGACACGTCTTCGTTGATTCATAGCTTTAAACAGACCCCTCAGGAAACAGTCAGACTGGCAGGACGTAGGTTTAGACAATATGTTGAACGATGTCCAATGCAAGAGCTACCCTCACAAGCCAAGCAAGTGTCGTTGTTTTTAGATGGCTTGTTGAGCTCTAAACTATGCTCCTACGTGTACCTAAAAGAACCCAGAACGCTAGAGCAATGTGTAAGAATTTGTATAGACATTGAGGACAACTTAGGAGACGAGTTGGAACTCTCAAAGGTCTATAAGGATTCAGACTGTTCATCTCTAGCATCCACAAAATTGTCTAGCTCAATAGAAGACCTAGCAGAAAAAGTGGCCCAGAAATTAGGAGTTTCTAGTAAACCTAGGGTGCTAACGAACAAGCGTTGTTACACCTGTGGTGGTGACCATATGGCAAATGTGTGTCCCGATGCATCACAACCTCAAGCCAACCCTAATGGCCAATACTGTACAATTGAGAGAAGATACACGAATCATACGGCTCAGGACTGCCCATACAACAAACAAACCATGAGACAGAACTACCCGCAAGCATACCCGCAGCCAGGTAGGTATCAAGGCCAATACAATGCTCAGCCTTATTACTATAGGCCTCCTGAGAACTACCCATACCAGGCTCAACAGAGACCTCAACCTGTCTTAGCTCAGCAGCCACCCCCACCAGCAAATGTCATCTCAATCAAATACGCGGCTGCAGAAGAGAACCTAAGTAGGGCCTTAGTGCCTTCTTCACCTTTGATCACAGAGGGTGACCCAAATTCGAACAGTTTTGACTCCACTCATGTAGATAGTCCACCCGCATATTACACAGAGTCACCAGAACACGTAGAAACATATCATTACGATAGTCCACCAGTGGAACCTAGTTGGGAGCCAGACTATGCTAATGTGATGTACACAAACCCAAATCCACGGCCCCAATTAAGACAACAAAGACCACAGGGCCCTAGAGGACCATGCTTTAGGTGCCAAGGAGATCATTTCATAAAGGATTGTCCACATCCCCCGATAGCAGGACAATCATAGTACTATAACATCCAAGGCTTTTGCGCTGATTGTGGCAAGGAGCACATAATCAAAGATTGTCCTAAGAACCCAGTTAACGCTTCGAATGTGACACCGATCAACGTGATAGGTATTGTAAATAACGCAGATGGATCCAACCCTACATACGTGCCTATCCAAGCTATAACAAGAGCCTAGGCGCTCTTACAGAACCAACAGCTTAATCAAGAGAAAGTAGCCGGAACCAGTGAAGTTGCAGAATCTAGCAGTAAAAAGACGAAATCTTGGAAAGATTCTAGAGAAAGAATTAAGAGAAAATGGAGTAAAAAGATAACTGAGTTGGAAGGAAGTTTGAAGGAATCTAGAGCCAAAATCCAAGAATTAAGGCTTCACAGGAATTGAATCAAGAGAATCCAGCTCAGAAATCAGGATCAGTTTTAGCGGAACCCATACCAGAAAATCTAGACATGATGTTTCGTGCATATCAGGCTAGATTAAAAGAGGGACCTCAGGTAGCTGAAATGAGTAAAAACTACCCACGAGCTGATCTAGAAATTGAGAGAACTAAACTTTGCATGAAGATGGTAGAATTAGCACAAGCTTTGTTTGAAGCCTCTAGATATCTTAATTGGAATAACATGGCAAAACCGGAACTACACTTTCAAGGACTAATGGAGAGGCTAGAATACTTGATAGAGAGCAAAGAGAAAAAAGATCAGCCTAGGAACCCTATTGTCCCAGAGACACAGGAAAGGAATGCACCATCCCTGTCTCAAGTACCCAATACAGAAAGTCAAGACAATTTGTCTTCCATACATAAATATTCACATGAATTTTTGAGGGAAATACAAGAAGAGAAGTGGAGAAAGGAACAAGGAACCCATCCTCCTATTCAAGAAATAGACGACTTGCAAGAACAATTTCCCCGAGACATTCCCTCTATTTACGATGGTGTAGAGGAAGAACAACTGAGTGAAAACACAAGATTTGGATCTAATTCTCTACAAGAATTACCTCAGTTCACAGGACCTTGGGAAGCTAAGTCTATTAGTATGAGAGCACCCACGATAATAGTGAGGAATGAAGAATCAGTAATCCCTAGAAACACGAAAGTGATCAAGAACACTAAAGTACAGTGTAACCTTACTCTGGAGGAGTTATTGAAGGTAAAACCAGAATTGTGGAAACATGTAGCAAATCAATTCCCCGAGCTTGCTACAACTCCCTCACAAATAGGATCACAAAAGAAGGTACCAGAAATACCCGTAGAAAAGATTGGAGATGTGAGCGAAGGAGAGGAAGGTAACACTTATCTTCCGATAACCCATCAGGGCTACACCACGAAAGCCATCTTAGATTCAGGAGCCGGAGTAGCCATAGCTACCACCGCTTTATGGAAACGTTGGGGTAAGCCAGCATTAAGACCTACCAGGATGAAGCTACAAATGGCTGACGGGCACATAGAAAAACCATTAGGCTTACTAGAAGGCATATCTCTCACCACTTGTGGCGTAGAATTTGAGCACACCTTTGCCATTCTGTGACTTTGCAAAAAATCATGCATATGAGATGATATTGGGACGACCATTCATGCGTCAGTTGCAAATTGTACAAGATTGGGGAACCAATTCTTTGTACTTGCAACATTTAGGAGTGACTACCAAAGTCAATCTTAAAGACTATTCACATCGAGATGTACCCCCAATACAATGGAATACCATCCATAAGACACCAATAGAGACGGAATCCGTGCACTCATTAGAATTAGATCCTTCTTGGTTGCATGAGGATACTCATTTATGGATGTGTAAAGTAGCAAAACAAGAGGAAGAAAGATTAGAAGCAAGGACCTTAGGTGCAGAACAACATCCACGAACCCTTCAGGATCCAGCTTATGCACCTGTAGTATTTCCAGACGAAGAGTTTGAACCCCATGGTTGGGCAGAAATCCTAGCAACCATGGATGTAGCCATCCATGAAGAACAATGGACACCCCACTGTGACGAGGATGGCTATGACATTTCAGTTTTCACGATAGAGCCAATCATGTGCGATGCAATTTTAGAAGAATGTGAACCTAACACTGATGCATTTGAGGATGCAAGTGATTTTGATTTCGAATCAATTATCATGGACCCACCCTTTGCATCAGAGGAAGAATGTTTTTTCGAGGTAGAGACTCACACTCAGAGACACGAGGAAATTACGAATGAGGTGAGGTTAGCCACAGAAGTGACTAACAAGAGTGAAGGCAAGAAAAGAAAGAAGAAAGAAACCATGTCAGAAAAAGAAGAATCTTTGTGTGAAGTACCCGAGAACTTCAAGAAATATGAAATCGAAGATAGAAGAATCATGGTACGAATGCCTAATAGAAAAGTGAATGACGGACAAGTATATGATAACCGAGAGAAAACCAAGAAAATAATAGTTGCTATAGAAGGAGAAGAAGAAAAATGTACATACATAGGGCATGATTTGACAACTGAAGAAGAAGAAGAGCTAGTTGCCCTATTGCGCGAATATAGAGATGTTTTTGCGTGGAGTTACAAAGATTTGAAAGGAGTAGATCCAGATATATGTTCTCATAGAATCCCTATGACTCCAGATGCAAAACCTACGAAACAGAAACCGTACACGTATAATGATAACTACGCTGCGAAGATTAAAGAGGAGATAGATCGCTTGATAGAAGCAGGATTCATTTACGAAATTGAGCATACCGAATGGGTATCCCCCATTGTGGTAGTGCCCAAGAAGAATGGAAAATTGCGTGTGTGTATTAACCTTAAAAAGTTAATGCCGCAACGATTAGAGATAGTTATCCTCTTCCTATCACGGAACATCAATTGGAAAGAGTTGCAGGCAAGGAAGTTTACAGCTTTCTTGATGGATTTTCAGGTTATAATCAAGTAGCCATTGCTCCAGAGGACCAACACAAGATGGCATTTGCATTTCGTGTGATGCCATTTGGCTTAACAAATGCACCCGCCACTTTCCAGCGACTCATGTGTCATGTTTTTAAGGAATCCTTACACAAGAGTTTGGAAGTTTATGTCGATGACTTATGTGCTCATTCAAATGTAAGACAGACACATATCCCGGAGTTAAGGCAAATATTTGACAAATGTCGAGAATATCAGGTTTGTTTGAACCCAGAAAAATGTGTTTTCATGGTCAGACAAGGCAAAATTCTAGGACACATTGTGTCAAAAAATGGAATCTCTATGGAGGAAGAAAAGGTGAAAGTAATTGCAGAATTACCTAGACCAACTAACGTGAAAGAGGTACAAGCATTTATGGGCCATTGCGGATATTATAGGAGATTCATACACATGTATGCAATCATAGCCAAGCCTTTGTACTCTCTTTTAACCAACTTTGAATGGACAGATGAATGTGAAAATTCATTCAATGAACTCAAACGACGTTTGTGCTCAGCACCTATATTGACTACCCCAGATTGGAGTAAGCCATTCCATGTACATGTGGATGCATCCAATTATGCCATAGGATGCGTGTTAGCACAACCCACGAATGAAGGTAACATAGATCTCCCCATAGCTTACGCGAGCAGACAATTGAACGCAGCAGAAAGAAATTACACCACGACGGAACGAGAAGGATTAGGGATGATCTACGCAGTAAAGAAGTTTAGGCACTACTTGTTGGCCAACAAATTCAAGTTCTTTACAGATCATCAAGCCCTATTGTACTTAGTCAACAAACCATGTAACACAGGACGATTGATACGTTGGTTTCTATTACTCATGGAGTATGATTTTGAAGTCGTAGTCAGGAAAGGAAAGACACATCTTAGAGCTGACCACCTTTCAAGATTAACCTCAGGAGAAGCTCCTCATGGAGTAGCGGATGATCTACCAGATGCATACTTGTTTAACCTTGAGATAGCACCAGAATGGGCTAAACCTATAGTCCCTATTCTGACATACGGACCCAAGACTTCTAGGATAAAGATCAAAGAGGGAGAGATTACCAAATCTCAGAGATATCAAATCATAGCAAGAAGTATATATAAACAGGATAATCAAAAGATTCTTGCTTGTTGTGTAGATAAATCAGAACATGCGAATTGGTTGCAATTAGCACATGTAGGTGCCTTAAAGCAACATCATTCGAAACATCGAACATTACAGACTCTGCATAGACTAGGAGTATATTGGCCTTCGATGGAAGCAGATGTCTACAAGTTGTGTAAAGAATGCCATGTTTGTTGTGAAAGACCACCAGTAGAGCATGCTACATTATATCATGTGTCTCTCACACCAGACTGGAGTGAACAATTAGTGACATACTTGAGGACGAAGACATTCCCTCAAGGCATGACCTTAGCTCGACAACGTAGTCTAGAGCAGGAAGCTCAAGATTATTCACTTATTCGCGATAACCTATACAAAAGAGGACGAGATGGATATCTAAGACAATGTGTTCATGAGAGCGATTATCTGAGCATACTAGAGACTGCACACCAAGGTGTTGCAGGAGGTCATTTTGGACCCGATAGGATAGTCAAAGCCATCCTCTTTGCAGGATTATGGTCGCCCACTCTTCACATGGATGCTCATACCTATGTAAAGAGATGTGATGAGTGCCAAAGAACTCAGTTTCCTACTCGCAGAGACGAAATGCCATTGAAACCCATGATGGGCGGACGTGCATTTTCAAAGTGGGGTATAGACTTTGTAGGACCCATTAACCCCCCTGCAAAAGGTACACATGCGGAATACATTATTGTTGCGACAGATTATCTTACGAAATGGGTAGAGGCAAAAGCCACGAAAAAGAATGATGCACACACAACTGCAAAATTCTTATTTGAGAATGTCTTTACAAGATATGGATTGCCTATAGAGTTAGTGAGCGATCGAGGCACTCACTTTCTAAACCAAGTCATTGAATATTTGTTACAGGATTTTATGGTGATTCACAAGAAATCCGCACCATATCATCCTCAGGCCAATGGTCAGGCTGAAAGCACTAATAAGATCCTTTGTAACGTACTGACGAAACTCGTGAACAACAAACGTTCAGATTGGGACAAACAGTTACACCACGCTGTTTGGGCATATCAAGTGGCCTACAAGACCGTACTCAATGCAACTCCCTTTCAGATGGTTTTTGGTCAGAATGCTGTGCTTCCTTTGGACTTCTTGATACCGACCCTTAAGGTTGCACAAGAACATCAGTGGACCGGCCATGAATTATCAGCGAGAATAATGGACTTGGAACGATTAGGAGAAACCAGGCTAAAGGCAGCAGCAGGAATATATGCAGCGAAGAAGCGACAGAAAGCGTATTTTGATGCACATGTGAAAGATAAAGGCTTAAAAGAAGGAGATTTAGTTCTAGTATATACGCTGAAACAACACGCACGTAAGTTAGAAAAGTGAGGTTATGGACCTATGATCATTAACAGACTCTCAACAAGTGGAGCAATACAGTTAGCCACTTTAGAAGGAGATATAATGCCTAATTATATTAGTGGCTCTAGAGTCAAGCTATATCAGGAACCTCTTACTGAGGATATGCTTAGACGACTCACGTTGGCAAAGAAGCGTAAGGAGGAAGAAAATAGAATACGAACGGAAGCTCAGGCAGAAGCAATAGAACGCATTAAACGCATGAAGTTAAGAAGACAAGGACTAGGGAGAGAACATTATAACCATCTGGAAATTACACCCAGATATCCCATGGCCATGTGTCAAGTAAAGTCAACCACTCATCCTAGTATAGTGGACAGGAGACCATTCATTACAGTCAGGCTAGAGCACGACAACCCGTGCCAAGAGCTCAGGGCTTTAATTGACTCAGGTGCTACGACTAGTGCGATTAGATGGTCCTACTATAAGGATTCAGGAATAGAAATGCGGCCAATTGAGGCATACCTCATAGGCCTAGGAGGCATGGAAACCCCTTGCATGGGTGAGGTGGACCTTCCTATCCTCATTAAGGATGTGACCATGACAGCGAAGCTACTAGTGTGCCATGATGACGACCTGATAGAACCCCTAATCCTTGGACAAGATTGGTTATACGATCACTCAGTGGACCTAAATCTTAGACAAGGCTCCATACAAATTGGAACCTTAGAGCAGAAGCGAGTGATACCGCTTGACTTCCCTAATTGCATTCCGATTGAGGTTCGTAACCCTAGACCCTATGAAACGCATGCGACGGAAGACCGGAAGATCTTGGGTCAGACCAGTCACGTTAGGTCTACACCAACCCACTCGGGCTTGGCTAGGGACAATTGTCAATCAAAAGGACGACAGGAGATCTTCCCTGGGGCTTCTTGCAAACTAGAAGGGGCAGCTACCCAACCGCTAGGGCAGTTGAACACAATCAGCGGTCAGGTGGGTTGCATCAACGGCCAAATGAGCACAACACCCTGCGGTGCTCATCCTTCCAAACTTGTTGTGGACTGGCCTAGATTAAAGATAAATAACGAATCACTTCCTAATGGGCAGGTCACGCAAGTGTTGGATCTCCCTTCTTTTCCAAAGCAGAGGGTCCATTGGACCTCTCAAACCCAACCTCGAAGGAGTCAACCACAACAGAGGAACCCAGACCGACGACACCACCAGACAAGGCAAGGAAAGCAGCAGTATCAACATCACAGAACAAGTGGCACGAAACAAATATGGGTGCCAAAAGGACAGCAACCACAGGCTATTGGCAACACTGGAGACGAGAACAGGACAAAGTTTCAACAACAGCAGAGTCAGCATCCAAAGTCCCCTCGATCTTCTTCTACAATTACTCGAAAGATTTGGATCGCCAAGATATACCTTATCCATAGACCCACACCCATGCAGATTTGGGTACCCAAACAATGTATTATAGCCCAACCCTCTAGCCATGTAATATATACCCCTCCGAAATCCTTTCATCCTTCAATACCACCAAACCTGATACCACTTTTTGTCCCTCAGCAGAAACATACCACACACTCCAAGACTCTTAGGAAATGGATACCGAAACGTATCCAGACGTCTTCTTGTACCCCCTTATCTAACAATTCTCCCACCCCGTTTAAACTCCACCCTTGTAATAATTCACCCTCAACCACACCTTGTATGAATTCATACACCAAAACCCCACACCATGCATAATACAAGCTCATCAAGAAATGTATGCATAATTTGAACATGTAGGTGTCTAGAGACCTGCATTAGCTCTGCAAAAAAATCATTGCATCAATCACTTCACGACACTTGGCTACACGGGTTACACATCGGTTATGGAAAGGGATTGCGGTCTCACCTTAATGGGATCATAATTAATTTCCATGCTAATGTGTTAATCTTTTGTAGCAGATCTTTTCCATTAGCTCATTAGTCATCATGCAAACCGAAGCAGGACCATCAGAAGCTGGCCCCAGTGCACCGATGGCCACTATTGGAGAATTACTAGCGGAATCTTATCCTACGATGCAACCTCCAGAGTTTCAAGGTTTTCCAGGACCCATGCCAATCGATGATCCTCCTAGAGGATATACTGAGAAGATTCATCATAATTCTCATTGGTTTCAAGGCCTAGCAGGACCATTAGCAGACGCTGATTTCATATTTGAGGCCAATTTGGCATTTGATCTTCGCACATGGACCAAGTACCAGTTCTTGTCAAGAGAATTTGAAGGACTACAGAATACACCAGATCTAACGCACGTTTGGGCACGAGCGGGATTTACAGAATATTTTAGTGACCCTCTGCCTAAACCCGAATTCTACATATGTTTTTACTTGGTAACCACCTTAACGGCTTCAGAGAACAAGGATCTACCCGGCACATTCATGTTACCATCCTTGGTAAATGATCCTCCATTTAGAAGGTTTTATTTGTCTAAAGATTTAATTCGCGCAGCTCTGAAAATACATGGAACACACACTCTGACGGAGAGAGAACGGCTAGTCCCAGAGCAGATGAAACGTGGTGACGTAACTAAGTGGGAGGATATTTCAGCTATAACCCCTGAGCTTTCCAAGCCATTACAGATATGCATGCAGCACTTTGCTTTCCCAGCTCAGGATCATTTTACCATGCCTCACAAGAGAATCTAGTTTGGATTGTACTTAGCATGTACTGGACCGCAAACGGTTGATCTAGCCAGTTGGATAATTGATCAACTCTATTTGGCACAACATAGGTGGGAGCGAAAGAAGGTAATCAATGGATGCTGCGCCCTCACCAGGATCATATATATGTGCTTGGCGTATGACTTACCAATTGAGCGTGCCATGACCAGTGAGGAACTGAAAGCATTTAAAGGCACCACTAGGAAGGCTAGAAAGTCTAGCAAAGGCAGAGCCGGAAAGCGGATGAGAGGTACTATCCCGTGCCTACAAGTCCCAGAATCACCCTCGCCACAACCATCTCCAGAGCAGTCACCAACAGCAGCCACTCCCACGGTACCACCAATTCGTATACGGTTATCAAGACCAGTTACGCCGGAGGGCCTGTTGCACCTCAAACAGCCACAACCACAGAACCTATCACCACAGCAGCTGAACTTCCCACCACTATTGGTGCGGAAGCTTTCTCTTTTCCAATACCCCATTTAGAACCAGGACAAGCAGAGCCACTGGACCAAACTTTTGATTTTGAGATGCCTGATGCATTCTCCAATGAGTTCCAGTTTTCAGAAGGACAATTGTTTTCTCAAGAATTTGAAAGGCCTAGCTACCCTACCACACCCAGGGATCAGCCACAAGGACAGATCGTGTCCAGCTCTGATGACGAAAGAACAGCAACCGATGACGACGAAGGAGACGACAAAGCTAGCCAGGGAACACATGAATCCCAGGAGCATGAACAGACAGATGGCCAAGGCGAACAAACAGACACACATGGCGACACAAGTACCCATGAAGATGAAACTTACGAGGCAGCGGCTTACACACTAGCTATCAAGAAGCTGTATAGAACTATGGAAAAAGTTTGGGCACGCAAAAAGCTGACAGAGGAAGAGAGTCAAACAATAATAGAACAAGAACTTGTCACAGGCGGATTCGAAGACGCATACATCAAAGGATTCCGCGAGTTAGTCAAATCAGTAGGCTCCAACGAAGCACTCAGGTACTTGCAAAGAAAGCCACTACCACAGTTTGACCCCCGCAGAGTACGACTACTTTCAAAGCCCGGCGAATACATTCGTGTACCAACAAGAGCACAGTCTTCTGAACAAGCCAGGGAGGCACGCCTCGTCCCCGAAAGTTCGTTGACTGAAGTACCGACCACCCCAACCGCTCCTCTCTCATCGCCCGTCCATCCAGCCTCCCCTCTGATGGAGAGTGTTAATCTCCAAAAGAACAAGTTAACCTTGAATTTAGATCACCTCTATATCAAGATTAACCTTAGACTCCACCAAATTTATAGATCATTCACCAATCTATCAGAAAATTGATTATTCTGAAAAATTCAACTTCTTCAAAAAGTCTGCTGCAGATTAATCACTCATTGACTAATCAATTCTGTAAAGTTTTTGATAAAACTTTGTACAAAACTTTGCCTTGAGATTGCGCAACTTTACCAAGTTAAATTTCTCAAAATGATTCAGTACACACTGAGAAATGTGTGAAACACTTTACCTATGTCTGAAACAGCTTCTCTGCAATGGCGACTTTGACACCTGCAACTTCTTAGCTATAGTTCTCACAATGTCGAACCCGTTTGATCAAGATCTTTTAGCCATAGATGGCTTACCTTCCAACTTAGATTTTAAGCCCTCACTTGTGTAAAACTTTACACCACACACTGAGAAATCTTCATTTCTCTGAACATGAAATCTGCGCCAGTTTTGTCGACTCTCAGAACATCTTCACATATGAATGTTCCTAAACAAAATTCTCTCAGCCTGATTGCAATTAACCTCTCAAATTCTAGCCATAGATAGATTAGCTATGGACTTAGATACGTGCAGAAGGATTTCTCAAAAGATTAAACACAGAAGGAGCAGACAGCGAAACATCGGGCGCAAGTTTTCTCGATTTCTTCAGAAAAATTACATCTAAGTGAGGATAGACAATTCACTCATTTTCCATGTGTCTAATGACACACCTTACAACTCATTTCTCTCTACCTATTCTCTATTCTTCTTCTGCTCTCTTTGCCCGACATTTTCCAACATATTTATAGATGAATATATACAAGTGTATGACTAGACAAAAGTATAAGTCAGCTAATGTACATATGTGTACACATCTTTGGATTCTTGAAAAATATCCTTCCTTCAACCTTCTGAATTTATTCTCCTCTTGACTCCTTGACTTCATTTCTTCATAATCCTTCAATTGATGATTGTCATGCACCAACAGCTCCCCCTCAATCATTAATTGAGGTTCTTCTCTATCTTCTTAATTCCTGCCATATCCTTGAATCTTTGTAGCTTTGGTCCATCTAGACTTTTTGTCATCATATCTGCAAGTTGATCTTTTGTAGGAGTGTGTATGACTTCAATCTCCTTCTCAATGACCTTCTCTCTCAGAAAATGATACTGTATTTCAATATGCTTAGTTCTAGCATGAAACACAGGATTAGCTGCCAAGTATAGAGAACTCATGTTGTCTCCACAAACAATAGGAGTACTTTGAATCACATCAAAAACCTTCATAAGTGTCTTTAGCCATATTACCTCCTTTGCAGCTTCCACCATACCTTTATATTCTGCCTCTGTAGATGACAAAGCAACTGTATGTTGCTTCTTAGAACACCATGAAATCAATTTGTCTCCTACATAGCACAAGTATCCATGTGTTGATCTTCTATCATCCACATTACCTGCCCAATCTGCATCACTATATATCTTCACTCTTGTATCAGAAGTAAATCCATAGTACAACCCTTCTCTGAGTGTACCCTTGATGTACCTAAGTACTCTTTGTCCTGCAATCCAATGTTCCTTTCTAGGACAATGCATAAATTGTGAAAGCACACCAACTGCATATGACAAATCAGGCCTTGTCAATGTAGCATAAATCAAGCTACCAACCAAACTTTGATAGAGTTTCATATCTCTGAACTCTTCTCCTCCAAACCTAGACAATTTATGGTTCACTTCCAAAGGTGTAGGTGCAACCCTGCAATCTTCCATTTTAAATTTGGTTAGCAAATTTTTGAGATACCTTTCTTGAGTCACATATACTCCATGTTGAGTATAGGAAATATCCATTCCCAAGAAGAATGATAGGTTCCCCAAATCACTGATTTTGAACTCTTTCTCCATCTGCTTCTTGATCATTTGTATTCCTTTATCATCTGTTCCTGTAAGTATTATGTCATCAACATAAATACACACATAAATGAATCCATCTTCACTTGCTTTGACTAGCAAACTACTATCTGCCTTTGATGCTTGAAATCCAAGATCATTCAAGAATTTTACAAGCCTATAATTCCATGCCCTTGGGGCTTGCTTTAGTCCATACAAAGCTCTCTTGAGCTTACACACATAATTTGGATTCACTTGATCTTTGAATCCATCTGGTTGCTCCATGTAAACTTCATCTGAAATATAACCATTCAAAAAAGCATTTTTAACATCTAATTGAGACAACTTCCAACCTTTGCAAGCAGCAATTGCAATGAGGGTTCTGATTGTTGTCATCTTTGCCACAGGACTATAAGTCTCATCATAGTCCACTCCATATGTTTGTGCATATCCTTTCACAACAAGTCTAGCTTTGTATCTAGACACACTTCCATCTGCAAATCTTTTTGTTTTGTAAACCCACTTACATCCAATAATTTTCTGGCTATTAGGTTTAGGAACCAGATCCCAAGTCTGATTCTCTATCAATGCATCATACTCCTCTTGCATGGCTTCTTCCCAATTTCTCTTGCCTTTGGCTTCATCATATGTAGATGGATCTTCATCTGCTTTTATCAAATAAGCATAATCTTTAGTAGTCAAGAATGAGGTGTCATAGCTATACCTTTTAGGTTGCCATTTGTGCCTAGTTTACCTCCTAACTTCTGCACTTCTTGAAGTCTCTGGTTCATCACATTCTGGATCAAACCTTGGCCTCTCTTCAACTTCAACCTGTACTTCATTGTTCTCACTTTCATCAAATAATTGAATCTTTGCTTTACCTTTTCTTTGGTCCACTACTTCTTCATCATCTGCATGTACATTATATTTACCTGCATACCAAGTACCTTGCTCATCAAATGTAACATCCTTGGATACAAGGAATTGCTTTGTGGATGGACTCCACAACCTGTATCCCATTTGCTTATCATCATAACCAATGAATACATACTTTTCTGCCTTAGGCTCAACCTTATGCCTCAATTGAGATGGCACATATGCATATGCCAAGCATCCAAATATTCTGCAATGATCCAAGGTAGGTTTTTTACCCCACCAAGCTTCATATGGTGTCATACCTTGCAAAACTTTACAAGGCAATCTATTGACCAAATATGTAGCTGTATTTATAGCCTCTGCCCACAAATAATTTGGGCAATTCTTCTCTTTCATCATGGACCTTGCAAACTCAACAAGAGTCCTATTTCTTCTTTCTGCTACCCCATTTTGTTGAGGAGAGTACCTGCAAGTAACTTCTCTCTTTATACCTGCATTCCACAAATAATCATTGAACTCATTTGAAAAATCCTCTCCCCCTCCATCTGACCTTAGTCTCTTTAATTTTTGACCTGTAATCCTTTCTGCATATGCATGATAATGTTTAAATGTATTAAACACTTCTGATTTCTCTTTGATCACATAAATTGTGATCCACCTGGTAGCATCATCAACATATATGACATAATATCTTGAACCATTTATACTAAAGTCCTTTGAAGGACCCCACACATCTGTATGCACCAATTCAAGTCTTTCTGAATACATAAACCCATGCTTGGAATAGGATTGCTTATGAGCCTTACCTAATTGACATGCCTCACATCTGTATGTCATGTGTTGACCTGCAATGTTAGGCAACCCAAGCACTGAATCATTGTTAATCATTTCTTTAATACCTCTTTCATTAAAGTGTCCAAGTCTTTTGTGCCAAAGATCCAATTCTGACACCTTCTGCTCTCCATATGTAAACATAGCATGTCCAACATGTCCTTGTACTTTCCATGTGAAGAGCCTTCCTTCTTTCTTTCCTGTAACAACTTGTTTATACCCTTGACTAGGGTCTTCAACATAAACTCCATCATTGGTGAACCTTACCTCATATCCTTTTTCCACAATTTGACCTACACTGATCAAATTCTTTGGGATTGTGGGAACATAAAGTACCTTACTCAGAAGAGTGCTCCCATCCTTAGCTTTGACTGAACCAATTGACTTTACCTTATGCTTTGTATTATCACCTGTCTGAACTGTATGATTAATTGCATTATGATCTAGGTCAGTCATCAAAGCAATATTTCCACTTAAATGATTACTACATCCTGAATCAATATAGAACACTCTCATGTCCTCATGTGAGGTTTCACATGTATTCATAATGAGAGTCGAGTCCTCCTTCTGATCTGATGCATAGTTGTAGTAGGTGTTATTATAGGATTGATTTTGGAAGCTTCTTCCTCCACCTCTTCCAAAAGAATTCCTACCACCTCTACCTCTGAAGTTTCCTCTCTGAAATCTACCACCTCTTGCTCTTTGATTAAAGTTCTGATAATTACTATTATTCTGATTATTATGCCAACAATCATGAGATAGATGATTGGTCTTACCACATATCCAACAAGCTCTTGTATTATATTTGTTGTTTCTGCCTCTTCCTCTACTTCTGCCATTTCCTTTTCCTCTTATGAAATTTGCTTGGTTTGAAGTACCTTCTTCTTCACCTGATTGTTGCTTCCCTTTGTTGGCTTTCTTCTTGTCTTTAGAATACATTGCATGACCTGCACTCTTATCAACATCTCCTTTGATATCATTCTCAAAAGTGAGCATATGACCTAACAATTGATTCAAATTAGGAGTAAAGTGATCTAATGAAAGTTCTGTAGATAAAATGAAAGGCTTCCACTTCTCATCTCCTCTTAGCCCTGTGAGTATTTGTCTTACCAATTTGTCTTCTTCAATATCTTCATCCACTGCACCTAAAGAATCTGCAATATCCTTCATCTTTGTCACATAATCAGAGATTGACTGTGAGGCCTTCTTCTTGAAGGTAGTAAATTCTGCCCATAGTGAAGCCTTCCTTGATTTGGTTGTGTTTTGGAAATGCTCCTCCAAAGCATTCCAAATGTCACATGCACTTTCAAGTCCTCTAATGTGAGGAAGCAAATAGTCATTGACTGCCATGTAGATTATGCTCCTTGCTTGAGCATCCTTCTTCATCCAATTCTTTAGATCTGACAATTCTTCCCTAGTTGGAACACTAGGATCTCTGAATTTAGGCTTCTCTTCTTCACCTATAATGTAAGCTATCAAATCTTTGCTCATTAGATGAGCTTCCATCCTCATAGACCATGCAGGATAGTTCTCTCTATCCAACTTTTCAATTTGGAGACTATCTCCCATCCTTGCTTCACCTGTAATCTCAAAACTTTAGACTTTACAAGGAATAAATGTACCTTTACTTCGAGTTTTGCTTCTTCTGATCCTTCTGATTGCTTCAATGTGTCTACCTTCAAGTTTTCTTCAACCTTTATCCTTTTGTACCTTCAAGATGTAAAGATTTATATTTCTGCAGTAGTCGGAGTCTTCTTCACTTCAATTTTGACACAACCTGCTCTGATACCACTGATGGAGAGTGTTAATCTCCAAAAGAACAAGTTAACCTTGAATTTAGATCACCTCTATATCAAGATTAACCTTAGACTCCACCAAATTTATAGATCATTCACCAATTTATCAGAAAATTGATTATTCTGAAAAATTCAACTTCTTCAAAAAGTCTGCTGCAGATTAATCACTCATTGACTAATCAATTCTATAAAGTTTTTGATAAAACTTTGTACAACACTTTGCCTTGAGATTGCGCAACTTTACCAAGTTAAATTTCTCAAAATGATTCAGTACACACTGAGAAATGTGTGAAACACTTTACCTATGTCTGAAACAGCTTCTCTACAATGGCGACTTTGACACCTGCAACTTCTTAGCTATAGTTCTCACAATGTCGAACCCGTTTGATCAAGATCTTTTAGCCATAGATGGCTTACCTTCCAACTTAGATTTTAAGCCCTCACTTGTGTAAAACTTTACACCACACACTGAGAAATCTTCATTTCTCTGAACATGAAATCTGCGCCAGTTTTGTCGACTCTCAGAACATCTTCACATATGAATGTTCCTAAACAAAATTCTCTCAGCCTGATTGCAATTAACCTCTCAAATTCTAGCCATAGATAGATTAGCTATGGACTTAGATACGTGCAGAAGGATTTCTCAAAAGATTAAACACAGAAGGAGCAGACAGCGAAACATCGGGCGCAAGTTTTCTCGATTTCTTCAGAAAAATTACATCTAAGTGAGGATAGACAATTCACTCATTTTCCATGTGTCTAATGACACACCTTACAACTCATTTCTCTCTACCTATTCTCTATTCTTCTTCTGCTCTCTTTGCCCGACATTTTCCAACATATTTATAGATGAATATATACGAGTGTATGACTAGACAAAAGTATAAGTCAGCTAATGTACATATGTGTACACATCTTTGGATTCTTGAAAAATATCCTTCCTTCAACCTTCTGAATTTATTCTCCTCTTGACTCCTTGACTTCATTTCTTCATAATCCTTCAATTGATGATTGTCATGCACCAACACCCTCTTCACCCTCCTTCCCCCAGACCAACATCTTCATTCGCCGGTGGTGTTGCAGAAATTGTCTTTACGACCACTAACCCCACAATTCCCGCACCCATTAGCCCTAGTCTACCCCCTCCCACACCCCCCTTTCTATCCAACCCATTCCTTCATCAATCTTTTCCATCTTTCCCCACAACTCCAAGACCCCTTTTCCCATTCCCACCGCCATTAACCTTCTCCCCCGTCTCACCTCCCCGACCCACTGTAACCCCTCTTTCCCCTTTCTACCAAGCTGCTCTAGCCAGCCCCCCTGTAAATTACCCCTCAACCTTTGTAAATCCCGTATTTACACCAGCACGAGTACCCACGATCACACCCATATTCACGGTCACCGCACTAGATACATCCACTGACATGGACATCTCACCACCCACTGCACCATCACTCACTTCACTCACGGCACAAACATTTTTAGGCACATCACAATTTTCAACAATCACTACATCATCCACCTTCCCACCCCCATTCCCCATTCCCGTTGCATCTACACCAACTGCATCTTCATTTAGCACCCCATTAATACTATCACCCACTGTAGATAATGCATTCCGACAGATGTTCATGTGTATGATGCAAGTAAGAGATGAGTTCACATCTCTTGGTGATAATTATCAGCAGCTGCAGAGGACAACCAATGACTTACAGTCGCAGCTTAATTTATTGTCTATTGAGAATGCCTCTCTGAACACCCGATACCAGGAATTACGCGAGGCTTATCACAAATTGGAACTAGAAAGCGAAGAAAAGACCAAGGAAGCAACTGCTGACCTGGATAACTTATTAAGAGCCCAGACAGTCCGCAATGCAACGCTAACACGAAACATGGGCTTACTACGAAGACACCTAGCAGCCGCCAAGGAAGAAAACCAGCGCTTACAGGATCAGAACCGAGAAAACTTAGAAGCAGCGCTCGACCACCCAGACCAACCACTCAGTCCTAGCAGGTTCAAAGCCATTCCTTCAGACTCGATGAGGATGCTGCGAGACGATCATGTAAGATTACTAGATGAATACGACCGCATGAACGAGGAGTTATAGAAACTCAAAGAAGATCACAAATTACTCCAGTTACGAGAACCGGCACACCAAGACATACCAGCACATGTGGACCCCTCTCCTGACCTCCTAGAGGAACTCAACTCATTACGGGCCCAGGTATCGAACCTTGAATCAAGGATTGCGGTATATGAAGCACCACCAAGGCCAGATTCCCCACCTGAGCTACCAGCTGAGGAAGAAACTGTCACCATCCCGATGGAGGAAACGTTTGAAGAAGCATACGAGCCACAACCCATCCCAGGCGGACGCGTCACGGTCGAGGGCTAGATGACGTACGAACTTCCGACCCCCGCGTGGATGAAGACTATTGAGGAACTTGGAACAACGCACTCAGCGAGAGTAGAGGCACAATTACATGCCATGGCAATGATAGAAGAAAGAATATTACAGTCTCCATTCTTTGCTCATTTGGCCCCGCGACGATACATATCTGGGCACGAGCTACAGTATAAACCGTATTTCATGTTAATGGCCGAATACCAGTTAGCCATTGAGAAAGAGACAGGTAAGAAACCATCGCATGCAACTCAATTCGAGGCGGATGATTTGCCACTAGATGCACAACAAGGAAGGATCTATCAACCAGAGTGGCGAAAAGATTTACTACAGCAGTATCCAGAGATGATGAGTACATGGGTAAAGGCACCTTTGCATTTGAAGTATAACCCGTGTTGGGGACCAGTACCACGACGCCGCTCCTGGACTGCCTTTGCTATTAAGGTACAAAACAATAAGCAGTGCCAAGAGTGGTTGAATTACCCCTATTTTAAGCCACCCATTGAGTTACCAA
>CM035416.1:67170828-67173328 GCA_020310875.1 Ceratopteris richardii
AGATATTGATAAGAGTGCAGGACATGCAAGGTATTCTAAAGATAAGAAGAAAGCTAGCAAAGGAAAGCAACAATCAGTTGAAGATGAAGGTACTCCAAGCCAAGCAAACTTCCTAAGAGGAAGAGGAAGTGGCAGAAATAGAGGAAGAGGCAGAAATAACAAAGATGAAGGTACTCCAAGCCAAGCAAACTTCCTAAGAGGAAGAGGAAGTGTCAGAGCTTGTTGGATATGTGGTAAGACGAATCATCTATCTCATGATTGTTGGCACAATAATCAAAGCAATGGTAATTTTAATCAGAATTTTAATCAAAGAGGAAGAGGTGGCAGATATCAGAGAGGAAACTTCAGAGGTAGAGGTGGTAGGTATTCTTTTGGAAGAGGTGGAGGAAGAAACTCCCAAAATCAATCATATAATAACACCTACTACAATTATGCATCAGATCAGAAAGAAGACTCGACTCTTATTCTGAATGCAACATGCGAAGCTTCACATGAAGACATGAGGTATTTTATATTGACTCAGCATGTAGCAACCATCTGAGTGGAAACATGTCCTTGATGACTGATCTAGATTATAATGCAATCAATCATACAGTCCAAACAGGTGATAATACAAAGCACAAGGTAAAGTCAATTGGTTCAGTCAAAGCCAAAGATGGAAGCACTCTCTTGAGTAAGGTTTTGTATGTTCCTACAATTCCTAAAAATCTGATAAGTGTAGGACAAATTGTGGAAAAAGGATATGAGGTAAGGTTCACTAATGATGGAGTTTATGTTGAAGACCCTAGTCAAAGGTATAAACAGATTGTTACAGGGAAGAATGAAGGAAGGCTCTTCACATTAAAGGTACAAGGAAACATTGGACATGCTATGTTTGCATATGGAGAGCAAAAGGTGTCACAATTGGATCTTTGGTACAAAAGACTTGGACATTTTAATGAGAGAGGTATCAAAGAAATGATAAAAAATGGTTCAGTACTTGGATTGCCTAACATTGCAGGTCAACACATGACATACAGATGTGAAGCATGTCAGTTAGGTAAGGCTCATAAGCAATCATACAATAAGCATGGTTTTATGTATTCAGAAAGACTTGAATTGGTGCATACAGATGTGTGGGGTCCTTCAAAGGACTTTAGTATAAATGGTTCAAGATATTATGTTATATATGTTGATGATGCTACCAGGTGGATCACAATCTATGTGATCAAAGACAAATCAGAAGTGTTCAATACATTTAAACACTATCATGCATATGCAGAGAGAATTACAGGTCAAAAATTGAAGAGGTTAAGGTCAGATGGAGGGGGAGAGTATTTCTCTAATGAGTTCAGTGATTACTTGTGGAATGGAGGTATAAAGAGGGGAATAACTTGCAGGTACTCTCCTCAACAAAATGGGGTAGCAGAAAGAAGAAATAGGACACTCGTTGAATTTGCAAGATCCATGTTGAAAGAGAAAAATTGTCCAAATTATTTATGGGCTGAGGCTGTAAACACAGCCACATATTTGGTTAATAGATTTCCTTGTAAAGCTTTGTAGGGTATGACACCATATGAAGCTTGGTGGGTTAAGAGACCTACCTTGGATCATTGTAAAATATTTGGATGCCTGGCATATGCATATGTGCCATCTCAATTGAGGCATAAGTTGGAGCCTAAAGCAGAGAAGTATGTATTCATTGGTTATGATGACAAGCAGATGGGTTATAGATTGTGGAGTCCATCCACAAAACAATTCCTTATGTCCAAGGATGTTACATTTGATGAACAAGGTACTTGGTATGCAGGTACATCTAATATGTATGCAGAAGTTGAAGAAATTATGAATCAGAAGAAAGGTAAAACAAAGGTTCATATATTTGATGAAGAAGAGAAAAATGAAATACAACTTGGAGGTGAAGAAGTGCCAAGGTTTGATCCAGAATGTGATGAACCAGAAACTTCAAGAAGTGGAGAACTCAGGAGGTCTACAAGGCACAAATGACAACCTACAAGGTATAGCTATGATACTTCATTCTTGACTACTAAGGATTATGCTTACATGATAAAAGCAGATGAAGATCCATCTACATATGATGAAGCCAAAGGGAAGAAGAATTGGGAAGAAGCTATGCAAGAGGAGTATGATGCATTGATGGAAAATCAGACATGGGATCTGGTTCCTAAACCTAATAGTCAGAAAATCATTGGATATAAGTGGGTTTACAAAACAAAAAGATTTGCAGATGGAAGTGTATCTAGGTACAAAGCCAGACTTGTTGTGAAGGGATATGCACAGACATATGAAGTGGACTATGATGAGACTTATAGTCATGTGGCAAAGATGACAACCATCAGAACACTCATAGCAATTGCTGCTTGCAAAGGTTGGAAATTATCTCAATTAGATGTTAAAAATGCTTTTTTGAATGGTTACATTTTAGATGAAGTTTACATGGAGCAACCAGAAGGGTTCAAAGATCAAGTGTATCCAAATTATGTGTGTAAGCTCAAGAGAG
>CM035416.1:67193328-67200828 GCA_020310875.1 Ceratopteris richardii
CACTATACTCGAGGCTGTATTGAGAATCTTGATTTTATGTTAGGAGAACATAAGTTTTTGGGTACCTTCCATGTAATTGAAATGAGAGAATGTGATGTAATCATTGGAATGGACTGGTTAGTTCATAACAGTGTCATGATTGATTGTGAAAGCGGGATCCTTACTTTGAAAATAGAAGGGAAGGAACATCGTCTTGCAGGCAAGTGTAATTCAAGTTTTTCTCCTATTTCTGCAATAAAGTTGATTAGGGGTATTCGACAGGGTTGTGAGACATATTTGGTTTATGTGCATGACCTTCAAGAGAAGAAGAAAGAAGAGGAAATACCGGAATATGTTAAAAAGCTTTTAGATGAGTATGCAGATGTATTTCCTGATGATCTACCGGGCATGCCTCCTCCTAGGAAAATTGACCATGCTATAGACCTTTATCCAGGAAGTGAGCCTTATTCTAGAGCACCTTATAGGTTCAATATTGATGAATTGAAAGAGTTGAAGCTCCAATTGGATGATCTATTGAAGAAGGAGTTGATAAGACCTAGTGTTTCACCTTGGGGAGCACCTGCTTTGTTTCAGAAAAAGAAAGATGGTTCATACAGACTTTGTATTGACTATAGGGGATTGAACAAGAAAACCATTAAGAACAAGTATCCACTACCACACATAGATGAACTGCTGAGCCAATTGAGTGGTGCCACAGTATTCACTAAAATTGAATTAAGATCGGGATATCATCAAATTAGAGTAAAGTCTGAGGACATACCCAAAACCGCTTTTAGAACACGATATGGTCATTACGAGGTCACAATTTTTCCTTTTGGATTAACAAATGCTCTTGTAACATTTATGTGTTTGATGAATAATGTGTTTCATGAATATCTCGATGAATTTATATTAGTTTTTCTTGACGATATTTTTGTGTATTCTAAGGATGATGATGAACATGCATTGCATCTCAGGAAGACTTTACAAAAACTAAGAGAGCATAAACTATATAGTAAGATGAATAAATGTTTTTTTTGCAAAAGGGGAAGTGACTTATTTGGGGAGAGTTGTTTCTAAGGAAGGGATTCATATAGATCCTGAGAAAGTTAAAAGCATAGTTGACTGGCCTACACCCAAATGTGTGAGGGATGTGAGAAGCTTCCTTGGTTTGGCACAATATGAGAGGGCACACATTAGGGAGTTTTCTCGAATTGCAAATCCTCTTACAGAATTGACAAAGAAAAATAGAGAGTTCACATGGAACGATGAGTGTGAAAAGGCGTTTGACGAATTGAAACAGAAAGTTATCGAAAATTGTGTGCTAAAGATACCTGAGTTAGGGAAGCCTTTTATTGTTGCAAGTGATGCTAGTGGAAGCCAAATCGGATGCGTTCTTTCACAAGAAGGGAGGGTAGTGGCTTATGAGTCAAGGAAATTAAGGAAACATGAACTAAATTATACAACACATGGCTTAGAAATGCTTGCAGTTGTTCATGCACTTAAACATTGGAGACACTTATTGCTAGGAGTAAAGTTTGAATTAAGAACAGATCATCAGAGCCTTAAATACATATTTAATCAACCTTTACTTAACAATAGACAAAAACGATGGATCCAATTGCTAAGTGAATATGATTTTGATATTAAATACTTAGCAAGAAAAGAAAACAAGGTGGTCGATGCTTTGAGTCGTAAACCCCTATGCAGTTCAATTTCTATTTTATCCTCTGATTTTGATATTGGAAAAGAATTAAAAGAAGATTTATTTTATGCAGCAATCTTGGAATTTTTGGGTATGAATCCAGGTTCTATGTTTCAGGGAAAATTTCATTTGAGAAATAATGATTTGTATTGTAATTCTCGTTTATGTATTTCTTTAGAATCTGTTTTGAAAGAAAAGATCCTGCATGACTGTCATGATGCACCTTTCTCTGCACACCCTGGTTTTTCTTGAACTTATGCAAATGTGAAAGCTTCATATTACTGGCCATGTATGAAATATGATATTAAGAGGTATGTCAAAGAATGTCTGAAATGTCAACAGGTTAAGGCCGAATTTAAAAGGAGTCATGGCATGTTACAACCATTAGATGTGCCTGATAAAAAATGGGAATCCATCTCTATGGATTTCATAACAAAGTTGCCTGTGACCAGAAGTGGGCATGATACCATCTTTGTTGTCGTGGACCGTCTTACAAAGATGGCACATTTTCTTCCCATGAGGAAAACTGATACATCTTTGCATGTTGCTAAACTTTTCATAAAAGAAATTTTTAGGTTACATGGTATACCCAAAAGTATAATTTTTGATAGGGATGCAAGGTTCACATCTAATTTTTGGAAAGCAACATTTCAATCCATAGGAACAGAATTACGCATGAGTACTGCATTTCATCCTCAAACCAATGGTGAGACCGAGAGGGTTAACAGGGTGCTTGAGGATAATTTACGCATGTATGTGAATGATAAGCAAAACAATTGTTCTCTCTATCTATCTATTTGTCTATCTATCTATCCATCTATCTATCTATCTATCTATCTTTCTATCTATCTATTAATCTATCTATCTATCTATCTATCTATCTATCTATCTATCTATCTATCTTTCTATCTATCTATCTATCTATCTATCTATCTATCTATCTATCTATCTATGTATCTATCTATCTATCTATCTATATATCTATCTATCTATCTATCTATCTATCTATCTATCTATCTATCTATCTATCTATCTATCTATCTATCTATCTATCTATCTATCTATCTATCTGTCTATCTATCTATCTATCTATCTATCTATCTATCTATCTATCTATCTATCTATCTATCTATCTATCTATCTATCTATCTATCTATCTATCTATCTATCTATCTATCTATCTATCTATCTATGTATCTATCTTGTTGGTGCATATCAAGCCTTCACACATTGGCTTGGACTCATGGAAGACTAGCTTGGACAAAGCTTTATCAAGGCTTCACTTGAAGCAAGGTTCATATGAACACATGCTTAGATGTTCTTACTTTTTACCCCTTTGTAAAAGACTATATGACTTGGCATTTATATGTAATCACTTCAGTCACTTACCTACTTCATTAGTCGTGGAAAAGGGAATGATTTAGTGGAGAGAATATCTCCCTACTTTTAGTAGAGATATTCTAGGGAGCCTAAGTTTGAATTTGAAATTCAAATTAACCTTCAACTTCTATAAAAACTACAAGCAAAAAGTCGCGGGTGTCCATCATCAATCCCGAGGCTATTCTGTACCATTCATTGAGTGTGTAAGGCCCACTTCATAGCTTGCACCTCTGAGTACCATTGTGCTATGTCTATCATGCCAATGGGAATGTACATTCATATGATATAATACAAATACTTACATTCATCATCTCTGTTTTGTCCGAGTCTCCTACTCCAAGTCTGTCAACTTCCAAGGAGCATTTCTCAGTGCTCAACCAAACCAAGAGTTCAATAGCTCATTGGAACCAGCTCAAGGTCTTCTACAAGCATACAAAATCTCAGAAGATTTCATTCAGCCATTTGGGAGAAATCGCGCTCGAAGCAGTCACTGGTCTATCTCTGCAACTCTCCTAAAAAGTCGGGGGTAATCAGAATTTTGCTAAACTTATTTCTCAGTGTATGGTTTATCAATTTGAGTGATTCCACTTGTAATTGGTAGCTTATTAAGGTACTTTAATACTCCCAAAAGGAATTGTTTCAATTGCAAGTGTGCTGGTCACACTGAGCATAACACTGAGCAGGTATCATTACAGAAATAGCAAGTTTTTGAATTTGTGAAGGAACCAAGTTATCTGTTTTGGTTTGATCATTGCACAAACCATTTGCAAAGTACATATATGGTTTCTCGGTATCATTTGAAAGCTCAAGGAGTCTACTAAGCATTCCTGGAATCAAACGAGGGCTGGTGTGAAGCAGGTATAGCAGCACCAACTCATTTCTTGAGTGCATCCAACCATCACTCCCAACAGTGGTATCAGAGCAAATAAGGTAAACATGGGTGATGGATTTCCTTCATTCATTGACAAATTGGATAGGAACAACTACCAAGCTTGTTCATTGAGAATGAAGACCTATCTACAAGGAAGGAGCTTGTTTGGATACATATCAGGAGATGAGGAATTACCCTCATTCAAGACTAGAGGACTACCCACAAAGGATGAACATGAAAGACTCAACCAATGGTGTGCAAAGGATGCTTTGGCAAGGTCTTACCTTCTAAAATCTATATCTGACTTTCTTTTACCTCATGTAAGGAATTGTAAGACTTCCCAAGAGACTTGGGAAACCTTGTCAACCTACTTTTCTTCTAACACAAGGGCTAGGAAGAATCAATTGTGGATTGAGTTCACAACCCTTAGGAAGCAGCCCAAGCAACCAGTCTCAGAGTATGTGACAAAGATTAAAGATGTGGCAGACCAACTAGCAAGCATTGGAGAGGAGATTGAAGAGGAGCAAATAGTCAGGCAAGTAACAAATGGACTCAAGGCAGATGATAAGTGGGAAAGTTTCACCACTGCAATGGACCTCTATATGGACATGCATACCCCAGATCTCACAACACTTATGGGCCAACTATTCACACATGAAGCAAAGTTTACAAAGGCAGGAGATCAATCAAAAGGTAACAACCCCTCTACTCTCTATACTGATAAGAAAGTTAAAGATAAAGGCAAAGGGAAGAAACAAGATGAAGAAGGCTCTACCTCTCAAGCTAATTATGCAGGGAGAGGTAAGTCATCTAGAGGAAGAGGCAGAGGAGGTAAGTCAGGTAGGGGGAGACCCTACAACTCATCACCATGCAACATTTGTGGATTGTCCAATCATACCACAGATGAATGCTACAAGAACTACAAGAATCAGAGAGGAAGAGGCTACTCAAGAGGTGGATACTCTCAAGGGAGAGGCAGACTCAACCAACATCAAAGCTACAATGGATACAACAATCAATACAACAACAATTACAACAACAACCACAATGGTAACTACCAAGGTGGATTCAGAAATAGAAGGGACTACAACAATTACACAGAGGAGCAAGATGACTCCCTATTGATCATGAATATGACCTCCAAGGCAGGTACAAATGATGATCATTTATTTTATATTGACTCAGGATGTTCTAACCATGTAGCTGGCAATGTGGCACTACTTTCTGATTTGGAAGAGCCCAAGGGCAAACATCAGGTACAAACAGGTGATGACACTAAACATTCTGTTGTTAAGATTGGAAATGTGAAGACATGTGATGGTAACCAGAACCTATTGAGCAGGGTACTCTATGTACCAACCATCACCAAGAATCTAATGAGTGTTGGCCAGATTGTGGAGAAAGGTTTGCAGGTCAGATTCACACAACATGGAGCATATGTGGAGGACCCAAGACATGGATTCAGAAGGATAGCCAAAGGGGAGAAATCAGGTAGATTGTTTACTTTTGAGCTAGAAGACACTTTCAGAGTTAGAAATATGGCACAAGAGATTAGGTCACATAGGTGAAAGAACCCTAAAGCAAATATGCAGGGATCAATGTGTGCTTGGGATACCTAATGTGTCCAAGCAACACATGATTTACAAGTGTGGATCATGTCAATTTGGTAAGTCTCACAGGTTACCCTATTCAAGGAAAGGGTTCATGCATGAAGACTACCTAGACTTGGTACACACAAATGTTTGGGGACCTAGCAAGGACCCTTCTATCTCAGGTTCAAGGTATTATGTGTCCTTCATTGATGATTATAGCAGGTGGACCATTTTATACTTTATGAAGCATAAAGATGAAGTGTTTAATTGTTTCAAGAGGTATCTTGCACTTGTTGAAAATCAAACAGGAAGAAGCTTGAAGAGGCTAAGGTCAAATGGTGGAGGAGAGTACTTCTCCAATGAGTTTGAAGATTTCTTGCAGGAAAGAGGCATCAAAAGGGAGATTACTACAAGGTACTCACCTGAACAAAATGGGGTAGCTGAAAGAAGGAATAGACTCATAGTAGAAACAGCTAGGTCTATGCTTAATGAGAAAAAGTTACCAAATTATCTTTGGGCAGAGAGTGTATCCACTGCCACCTATCTCATAAACAGGTTGCCATCCAAATCACTTGATGGCATGACACCATATGAAGCTTGGCATGGTAAGAGACCCTCTCTGGATCATTGCAAAATCTTTGGTTGTATAGCATATGTGCATATTCCCTCACAGGTAAGGGGAAAGCTAGATCCCAAGGCTGAAAAATGTATCTTCATTGGTTATGATTTGAACCAAAAGGGATACAGATTCTACAACCCAACAAACAAAGGGTTTAAGGTAAGAAGAGATGTCATCTTTGATAAGAATGACTCTTGGTATGAAAATGAATGCAGGAAGATTAGTCTACCCTATGACATGGAAGAAGACTTTCCAAAGCTCACCAAGGAGGAACCAATTCAGCAAGAAGATTCAAGCTCAGATGATGATGATACAATAAACCTTGAAGAGTTCAAGGCTTGGAAGTCCAAAGGGAAGATGAAGATGAAGCAACTAGAAGATAAACCAGAATCTTCAACTCAAGCAATGAGGAGATCTCAGAGAGAAAAGAAGAAGCCTATCAGATTTGGGTATGACACATCACTTGTAACTAAACATTTTGTATATCTTGCAAAGGACTTGTTGAATGAAGAACTAGGTCCTTATGAAGAAGCAATTACCAAACCAAAATGGAAAGAAGCCATGGATGAAGAGATGGAAGCTCTCAAGGAAAGTGATACTTGGGACTTGGTACCCAAGAAAGACTCTATGAAGGTAATAGGATCCAGATGGATCTACAAACTAAAGAAGAATTCAGATGGAACAATAAACAGGTACAAAGCTAGGTTGGTAGCCAAGGGTTTTGCACAAACCCAAGGCATTGATTATGAGGAGACATTTTCTCCTGTGGCTAAGATGCCAACTATCAGAATATTGGTGAGTGTAGCTACATCCAAGAATTGGAACATGTACCAATTAGATGTCAAGAATGCTTTCTTGAATGGATGGATATCTGAAGAAGTCTACATGTCACAACCACCTGGCTATGAAGATCCAAAAAAGGTACATTATGTTTGTAAATTGAAGAAGGCTCTGTATGGTTTAAAGCAAGCACCTAGGGCATGGAATTACAGGTTGACAACCTATCTCCAAGACCAAGGATTTGTGATGAGTAAAGCAGACACTTCTCTATTCATAAAGAGAAGTAGTACAGAGGTAATCTACTTATGTGTTTATGTTGATGACATCATCATTACAGGTAATGATGTCAATGGGATTAGACACATCAAAGGACAGATGATGAAAGAATTCAAGATTAGTGATCTTGGATTATTGAAGTACTTCTTAGGTCTTGAGTTAGTCTACACCAACTCAGGTATATATATCACTCAAAAGAAGTATGTGCAGGATATGGTCAAGAAGTTTGGTTTGCAGGATGCTAAAGTATCTACTACTCCAATGGAGGTCAACCTAAAGCTAAGTGCTCATGAAGGGG
>CM035416.1:67210828-67215828 GCA_020310875.1 Ceratopteris richardii
AAAATTCTTGGGAATGATTAGAACTATAGATAGTTCCTAAGTCTTTTGAACAGTTTTACTCAAACTCTTTTAAGTGAACTTTAGATTATTCATCCATTGATCTTAAAGCAATACTCGATGGATGAACAAGTTTTCTTAAAGTTAAGTGTCTTCTAGAATTGAAGGGGTTCTATATAAAAACATCCACCTTTGATGTTTGATTCGGTTACCAATTCCATCCAACTAAACTTGAGCTTGGAATGACTTTAAAGATTCATCCCAAGTCAAATCCAAGGTCTAGAAAATCAAGACGAAAGAATTTAAACTCTCTGTAACTAGCCAATGTTTTGAAACACTCTTTCTATGTTTATGAGATTAAATTGGAATTCTCAAAAAGAGACTTGATGTAAAGTTCAAAGCATGATCCATCTATGAAACTCTAGTGGTATAAAACATTGGCGCCTTGAACCATCGAGTATTGATGTTGTTCAACTTTACTCTAAGAAAATTTTTGCTTCAACTATCTTATTTACTAAATTAATCTCTTTTTTCAATCTCTAGAGACTCTTATATACTAAAATATCAATTTGGTATGCATCTCTTATTTTAGGAGATTGGTTATATCATTGTATTAACAACAATGGTCAATGGATTAACTTATTCTAACTTCAATTATGTGGATTAATAAGTCAATCCTTTCAGCTTCTCTTGACACACGTTTATAAATGCATAAATTTGAGTCAACATATTGATTCAACTAGTCATACTATCAAAGAAGTTCTTTATCCTAGATTGACTTAGTCAAAGTTACCTAGCTTAAAAGGATATTTCCAAGTTCTTTCTCCTCAAAAATATGTCTATTATTTTTCATAAAGAGCCACAAAATCCTTAATGGGAAGTCTCATAACTTAAATGAGACTAAACTAGCCTTACTGAATTTATGAAGATCTAGAAAGTGCTTTCAACTTCATGATCTTCAAACTTTCTAGTTAGTTGATTTGAAGTGCTTCCTGTTCATAGTCTTGAACATCTCCTAATTCATCTTTATCTATGAATTTTCAATTCCCATTGGGATGGAGTTTCAATTCAAGGCATGATTCCAAGACTAAAAGGTACCTACCATCTAAAGGTATAATATCCCTTACCATCATTCCTACATTTCTGTTAATATAAACTATAGTGTCCCATACAACATTTTAAAGATGTTATGTTAACCCATCATCTAAATTCCAAGTTTATTTTTGTGGAATTCATTGTACCAATTCTTGATAATTTTGGTACTTTTTTCCCCCATTTTGAAGAGTTTTCGTCCTCAAAAACTATGAAATCTATGGCTTCATTCACAACGAGAGAGTCAAATCTATGACTCCTCCCATTTTTTGACTAGTCAACCACTCTTATACTTGTGTGGGCCTTGAGAGCTTCTAGAAGATGTACTAGAAAGGAATTCTAGTTTTGGGATTGATTGAAATATATTCTAGAGGTAGCTTGGCCACCACCTCTCCTAACATAATCATGAACTTCTTCTTGAATTTTGTTTGGAATTCTCATGAGTTCTCATGTTTCCCAAGAATGCAAGTCCATTTCTATCTATGTTAGGAGAAGTGGCTTTAATTCTCAAGACTAATCAAAGCATAAGAGATTTGAAAATATTTCCATTTCATCATTGTACCTAGAGAGCTTTATGTTCCGTCCATTAGACACCATTGCATATCCTAAAGAAAACCTTACTTGAGATGCAAATATCGTGAATGAATGAAGATTTAAATTAACTTGGAAGTTCCTCCAAGATGATGGATTTTTCAAATTCGCATGATGCCTTTGAATATTTTTCACCATTCTTGTTGGTAAAAGAAAGTTTTGATCATGTTTTCTTTCTATTAATGTCTTTGATGGCATCAAGTTAGAGCTTTACATCATGAGACTTTCTCAAATAAGAATTCGACAATGGTTTGAGCACATCCCAAAAAATTAAATCATTTGAATTATCTCGTCTGTAGAGAAATGTCCACTTGCAACACTAGAGTCTGTAGATTTCATAACCTTCCTTGAATGTCCACTTAAGAAAGTTCCAAAAACCTTTCTTGAATATGTAGCAAAGTATTTTTTAAGGGATTACTCATTCTTCATAACCTTGCTAGCATGGATGGTCCTTCTTGGAGAAACTAGAGTATTGGGATCAATTTTCCATTGAGCTTATTATGTATGTAGGTTGGAACCCACATTATTTGAGATTTCTTCTCCTTATGAGTGATTCATCAACCATATCAGTAACCATGCAATCGGCTCCCATATTATAGACAATAAACTCTACTTCTAGTTTTACCAAAGTGATATTAGGGAGAGCTAGATACCAAAGCTTGCCAAAACCCACAATTGACTATCCATAATAACCATGATAAATAGTGACACATAATACATTCGTATGCATCAAGGTGAGCCAAACTTGGCATTCATCCAACTCTAACATTGACATCTAGTCTATTTGCATATTGGGACCACGATTTGGCATGTCCTTAGAACTTGATGAGGCCATTAATTTGATATCACTTTTAGAATCACTCAACACATAGTAGCTTGTGCTCCTATTTGAGCCTATGGAAATCTTTGAAATATGTATTGCATGTTGATCTATTAATTGCAATTTATCTTCATGATCTAATAATCATACACACATATGCTCAATCAAACAAGTAAGAAATTTGTGGAGTGTAGTGATTCTTTCGTCTTTTAGTTGAATCTCAAATGTTAAGAGCCATAATTTTATGCAATAATGCTTAGTTATCTCTTTGATATCTCGTGCTAACTTGAATTAGTATCCAAAAATTCCACCACAAATGTTTATAAGTATGGAAGAAAAGGAACAAGTATATTTGAATCTCTCTATGATGAGTTAAAGTTAGATAATGTACAAAATCTTAAATGATTTGGAGAGTGGAGAAAACAAAAGAACTTCCCACCTCTGTAGAGATGTTCTATAATCCATATCCCTAAAGATGGATTTCCTTTTTTCTATCTACAAGATATGATTGCTTGGGCAATCCAATTTTTCACTGATGAGATTTGTGTGAGTTTTATCCAACGGACAATGATGGGGCAATCTTGACCTAAGTGTTGTACCAGTTAAATCATCCAAATTACCTAAAACATGGCAATTTTTAGGTGAAAATTATCCTAGGCTAGGGAAAACAAGTTTCTCAATGTATTAGTTTTTAAGGTGAATTTGGGTGTTCTTTCTAGGTAGCTTATGATTCCCTAAGACTTAAGAAGCATATAGCCTAATTCTATTAGTTTTAATATCCAGTTGACAAGGTAAAAGGGACCTAGGATGTCCTAATTAAGGGTAATTGCAGTTTCAAAATATTAATTTTACTTTTCTTACACCTTACCAAGAGGGAATACCAAGCCACAAAATCTTGTACTAACAAAAATTCAAGGCAAGCACCAAAAACTACTTAATTGCACCAAATATTTATGGTGAACTAGAACAATTCTGTTTAATTGTGTAGAAATATCCAAAACGCTTCCTTGAATATGTAGCAAAGTATTTTTTAAGGGATTACTCATTTAATTACATTGCTAGCATGTATGTTCCCTCTTGGAGAACATACAGTATTGGGATCAACTTTCCATTGAGCTTATCGTGTCTCTAGGTTGGAACCCATATTATTTGGGATTTCTTTTCCTTATGGAGTATTCATCAAGCATATCAGTAACCATGTAATAGGCTCCCATATTATACACAATAAAATCTACTTCTAGTTTTACCAAAGTGATATTACGGAGAGCTAGATACCAAACTCGTCAAGACCCACAATCGATTATCCATAATAATCAGGATAGATGGTGACTCATAATACATTTCTATGCATGAAGATGAGCCAAACTTGGTGTTCACCCAAGTTTGACATTGACATCTAGTCTATTTTCATATTAGGACCACGATTTGGCATGTCCTTAAAACTTGATTAGGCCATTAATTTGATATCACTTTCTGAATCACTCAACAAATAATAGGTTGTTCTCCTATTTGAACCTATAGAACTCTCTGCAATAGAGATTCTATTGCATGTTGATCTATTAATTCCAATTTAATTTCATGATCTAACAATCATACACACATTTGCGCAATCAAGAAAGTAAGAAATTTATGGAGTTTGATAATTCTTTCATCTTTGAATGAGTATCTCAAATGCTAAGAGCCATACTTGTATGCAATAATAATTAGCTCCTTGATATCTTCTCCTAACTTAGAGTAGTATAAGAATATGTAAAGCTACAAAAATTCCGCCACAAATGTTTATACAAGTATGGAAAATAAGAAGCAAGTATATTTGGATCTTTGTATGATGGAGTTCGAGTTAGATAGTATACAAAATCTTCAATGATTTGGAGAGTGGAGAAAACAAAAGAAATTCCCACCTCCGAAGAGGTGTTCTATAATCCATATCCCTCAAGATGAGATCTTTTTAGTCTATTCACAAGAGATGATTGCTTTGGCAATCAAGATTTGCACTGATGAGATTTTTGTGAATTTTATCCAACTGACAATGATGGGGCTTGAGCTAAGTGTTGGACCACGTTAAACATCCCAATTAACTAAAAGATGGAAATTTGCAAGTGAAAATTATGCTAGGCTAGGGAAAACAATTTTTTCAATGTATTGGTTTTTAAGGTGAATTTGAGTGTTTTCTCTACGTAGCTTATGATTCCCTAAGACTTAAGAAGCATTTAGCCTAATTCCACTAGTTTTAGTATCCACTTGACAAGGTATAACAGTCGTAGGATGTCTTAAGTCACGATAATTGTGCTTTCAAAATATGAATTTTACTTTTCTTACACCTTACCAAGAGGGAATACTAAGCTATAAGATCTTGTACCCATAGAAAACCAAGGCAAGCACCAAAAATTACTTAATTGCACCAAATGTTTAGGCTGAACTAGAGCAATTGTGGATGAGTTTGTAGAAATATCCGAAAACCTTCCTTGAATATCTAGCAAATTATTTGTTTAAGGGATTA
>CM035416.1:67230828-67248328 GCA_020310875.1 Ceratopteris richardii
ATGTGAAAACTGATAGGTAGGTACTTCTAAAGCTCCTCAAGCTCAAGGACTCCTTGGCTTGCACAAAATGGAGCTATGAAAATATGAAATGGTATTTACAATGGTTTTTAGTGATGAAAATCACTATTTTTGTAGGGATTTCTTCTAACATTTTGACATACATTTCCTCGAGCTCCCTACTTGCTCCTTCTTCTTGTGTGCCCAACTCTTTGATGCCTGAAAAATTTAAATGGCCTACTTGCCAGATCTTCTTTGACTACTGTGTCTGCTTGTGCTTTCTCTTCGCTCCGACTCCCTTCGTAGGCTTCCTTTTCTTGTGAATCCTTCAGTTCCTTGACTACTGCCAACACCCCCCCTCTCTCGCGTCTGTCGTCTCTGACAGACCCTTGTCTAGCTGTGTGTTGGACATAATATTGAACAACATCGGAAGCGAGGTGGTGTTCTTCTAATCGTAGCCTCCGTGCTAGGTCTGTTAACAATGCATCCCAATTCACTGGTCCTGGGATGTCTAGATGTGGCACCCGCAATTGTTCTGAATGGATGGTTCTTTCCACAGAGAATAAGTGGAGGAGATGTGAGGGCATGGGTACAATTATTTCTGAGTGATATTCCTAGAATCCTGTTACGAACATCTCCTCGAATGTCTGTTTAAAGCAAGCTGGGAGGTACTTGATTCTGGCGTGCCAAGCATATATTACCTCTATTGATGGGGTGGTGCTCATGTCGTATACGAGATCTTGTTTGCCTGTAAGGAAGCCAACTCATGAGAAGTGGGGGTCTTTAATGTTCTTGAATGTCCTGAATGTGATCAGCATTAATTGAAAGATTTTCATGCACATTTGGGCCATCACATCGGGGGTATTCCGTAGTCGAATGCTCAAGTGACGGATGGTAGAAATCATATAATTCACAGTGGGAGGTCCTTGTGGAGGTGCTAGATAAACATAGTTTAACCACTTTGCACAGCCTTTGATGTTCTTGACAGCAATGGTAAACTCGGGCCAGGTGCGCCTGCAGAAGACTGGAACATAACAGGGATTGTATTTAATAAAGAGTGGCATGTTAGTCCAAGTACGAACCATCTCTGGGTAGGTCTCGAGAAGACGGATCCTCCAGGTGGGTTGATGAATGGATCCTTTTTTAGCACTCTCTGGGATATCATCGGGCCCAAATTGTGTGGCGAAAGTTGGAGCCTTGCCACATCGTCGTTGGATCTCTGCGTTGTAATCTGCCAGGAGTACGCAGTATGCACATACTGATCGTCGTTGGTGCCGATCCATGTATGATGAGACATACTGCGAAAATACTCTGACTTTATGATGGTGTCTTCTAATTTGGCCATTGATTGGATTTGGATGCCACTCGATCTTCATGGGTTGTAGCTGTTTTTTCTAGTGTCTGGAGCCATTCGGGTACTTCGACTTCCAAGGTGTCCATTCCTTCTGAGGTTTGCTGACCACCTGGCATCGGCATAGGAACATATGGTTCCTCATACGTTTCATCCACCTCAATGGGTACCAATTCATCTGGCTCTGGTTCTACAACTGGAGAGGGTTGTCATATTCCAGTAACTTCTTCTGCAGCCTGCTCTGTTAATGCCTTTACTTCCGCTGAAGTCGAGGTCGTTTCTATGACTTTGGGTTGTGCCTCCTGTTCCCTGAGCTGGCGACGTAGCTCATCCCGTTCCTTTTCCAAATCGTCATGTGCTTCTAATAGATCGGCATAGCTTTCCAAGATTGTTTTCATTGTTTCTGAGGGAACTGCTTTGAATTGTTCTGGGTCGATTTCATGGGGAGAGCCTTCCATGGCAGCTTCCAGGTTTTCTTCGTTTTGCTTTTGCAGACGCTTGTTTTCTTCAAGGGCTGTAGCCATGTGTTTTCTAAGTAGAGTCAAATTTCACCGGACTCTCAGATTATCTGTTTGGTAGACCTCCAGTAAGGCTTCGAGTTGTTTGAAACCTGGCTCTTGTGATGGTTGGGGTGTCTCCAGGAGGGTTTGATGAGCTTGCTCGAGTGTGGTGTAACGTTGATTGAGGTCTGCATTTTCTTCTTCTATAATTGTAAGCCATCTAGTTGTTGATGATTCGTAGTCAGTTGATGATGAGGGTCTTTGAGAGCCTGATACTCACTCTGAAGTTGATACACGCATTGATGTAATGCCATGAATATACTATTTACATTAAATGATGCAGGGAAAGATGAAGATGCAGGGGGAATGGGGAAGGGGAAGGGAGTTGTGAATGTTGTGGAGTGAAGTGGTGAGGTAGGTGGAGGGGGTATGGGAGATTGAGGCTGCGTGGGGGGTGGGAGTGGTGCTGTGGCTGGTGATGTTTCCATTGTGTTGAACGTGTGTGTGACTGTGTAGATGGGAACAGTGGGTGGGGTGGATGTGATATTTGTGAAGAGTGTTGTGAAAGTGGGCATGGTAACTCCTCCGAATTGGATGCCGGGAGAGAGAGGAATTCCCATGACAACTGTGGTAATTGCAGAAATAGGCGTGGTAGTGCCAGGTGGTGAGGTGACTTGTGTATTGAGAGGTGAGGTGGGGGGTGAGAGTGGTTCCGCCTGATGTGCTTCTGTTTGTGTGTTACCTCCTGGTTTTGATACATTGATGTGGATTTGTTTGTCGGATCGCATGGGACGAGTAGGCACTCGTTTCTCAAATCGATGAATATAAGTCATGGTTGCATGAATAGACTCATCTAAGCCTACTGCGTATGTGTGCAGGTTCATCGATTCAATAAACATGTCATCCACGCCTTCCTCGGCTAACATTTGGCTCATGATCATCTTTCCTGTCTCGAGCGATAGTTTGTGTTGTTCTTGGACTCGCTTCATAGTTTCGTATAATCTTTTTATTTGGGCCAAGTATGCCGGGGCACTTGCTAGTTCTGAAAGTTCGCCATATTCCTGATCACGCTCCTCGTTTGCCTCTTCTTCTTCTGTCTCTTCTTCATCCTCTTCTACTTCGACTACTCCAGGTTGGGTCGGGGCTGAAGTTGTAGTAGTAGGTTGTGGTCCTTGCGTCTACTCTGCTTCTGTCTCCAGATTAGACTCATTGATCAAACGGGCAATTTCTTCATCTGTCAAATCAGCAAGGGTGTAACCCTGTGGGAACTCCAAGTCCGATGAAATCGGAGGGAACACCAGGTTGGGTCCTTCTGCACTTGGTCTGGGTTGGCAAATGGTAAATGGTCGGACACGCCTCGTTTGGGGAGGTGTAACTTCTGGGGTGGTGGTGGCTCCCCTGGCTTGAACACATGGTAATTGAACTCCCCCTCTCATTTTCTTCGATGGAGGACCCGCCATTGATAGCCGTCTTTGGAAGTCTTGGGCCCTGGACTATACTAGTGCTCTTTGAATGGGCACGTCGTACGCTAAGCACCTATAAATTATTCTTGTGAGAGCACAGCATCCATGAAGTACATTTTTTTGTTTCTTATTCCACCGTTGATGGGCTAGGTGTATTTGATCAATGATCCAATGTGGTATATTGATGGTGAGATTCTCTGTCTCCGCTAGGTACAAGCTAAACCATATCTTTTTTGGTGGCATAGTGAAGCGTTCTTGGGCGGGAAAAGCAAAATGCTGCATGATCGTTCGTAGGTGGAGAGCAATGGTAGGTGTAATTGCTACCATGTCCTTCAATTTATTGAGATCCATATGCTTCATCCTGCTTGGAACCAACGTCTCTTTCTCAGTGGGAATATGCATACCTTGCATGTTCAATGCTTCCCGTACCAAATTGAGGGTCAGTTTGAATCTCTTGAGTTCATGGCCTCGCAATAGTGAGGGTAGCACAAAAGTACTATCGCCTCCCTTGGCCCTGCTAGGAGTGATGGTACTGATAAAATAGGAGCAGCGTAGGAAATCTGGCTTAGGCAAATGTGCCCTGAAATAGCTATCCAAGCCCGGTTTGGTCCATACTGATCGCATTACTTCTGCATTCTGATAGTTCTCAAATTCGCGAGTGAAGAAATGGTAGCGTCCCCATTTGCCATTGAACTCAATTTCTGCTTCCTAGAAGTAGGTGCCATCACCCAATGGCCCTGCGACATCACTAAACCAATGAGCGTGTTTCCCCACTTGAGAAGTGTGTCCCTGAGGAGGGTCCTGAATAGGGAGCACATGCACCGCTTGAAGTTCTTGATGCCTCTCGGTGAGTGGTGGTTCAAGGAGGAGGGTTTCAATGTCCATAATCTATGCGCTAGACCCTGCCTGGGAACTGGTGCCTCCTGCTTCTGCCATTGTTATTGCTTGCTTGCTGGTTCTGTGAGAATATAGAATCATGCGTTAATATTGTAATGGACAAGATAGAACACTTTTTGTCCCCGTTACAACATTATCATGAGTTGAGTAATGAGTTAGTGGGTCAGTGAGTGCTCGATGATTGTGTGTGTAGTTAATGAATGGATAGTCCTACGAGCTAGATGGAAAGATGTAGTGTATGAGTGATGTAGTAAGCCAGTGAGGATGAATTTACACATGGGGTTCGGGGGTTTTATTACAAGTTTTAGGCTGCCAAACACAATGGATGGCTTTCGGTTTTGGTTTAGTGGAGACTCTGGAGGGCTTTATGAGTATGTCTGCTTGGGAATGAGGAGTTTTTGGGACCCATTTACAAGTGAGTCTGTTCGTGCTTCTGGGCGACTGTGTGTTCGTGCGTATTAAACAAGAGTGGGTAACGGCTCTTTGAGTGAGTGAACCCTGGCGTGTATGATGTGATTCGTGCGTGACTAGTTGAGCCCGCAAGCAAGCCTTAGGCACCCAAATTTGTCTTGATTGTGGGCCAGCCTTCAGCGACTTCTTGGGTACCCAGATAGATTTCACTTCCTCAAAAGAAGTTTTGGATGTCTTCTTATTAGTATCATGTCGTTGATTACTAATAGGAAGTTGAGATGGTTGTTGTCGCTTGACTGTAATAGGCCACTCGCCTTTTCGCACCCACAATTGTTTCAATGGCTGAGTCATTCTGCTTCGCACGTTCTTTTGGCCTCCAGCATAGGTAGTCTTCAGTAATTGATCTGTCTTTGGTTGCTGCCTCCCTCTGGCCTTTGGAAAAGAAGGGAGTTCTGTTGAGTCCTTGACTTCTTTATTGAGATCACCATTCCTCTGCATCACATAGCTTTGGACAAGAACAACATGGTCAACTTCATGTGTACCCCTGGAAGGACCAGGAGTCTGTGCCTTTCCTAGTTCCTTGAGTGTTCCATTATCTAACTCAATTGTAATTCGACTCTGATTTACCCATACCTGAATCAGTCCACTTCTTGGGTTTAAGTTGACTGCATGGTCATAGATCCAGTCTTGACCCAAGACCAGAGGCTCCGTGAGATCCTCATCTTGACACACTAGTACTTTAACTGTCATTAGAACATCTTGAATGGAGAGGGGAAGTTCCACCTCACCCATGCAAGGGGTTTCCACACCTCCCAATCCTATGAGATATGCCTCTATAGGATTGACTTTTAACTTCAATTCTTGACAGTAAGAGAGTTTAACGGCACTAGTGGCTGCACCTGAGTCAATCAAGGCCCGTGCAGTCTTTCCTTGTCTTATCTCCAAGGTTACAAAAGGACGTCGGTCAACTATTCTATGGGGGCTTACACTTGAGACTTTACACATAGCCATATGATATCCTGGGTTCACATAGTCATCTATCCTTGGCTGATCTCGTCTTTGTCTTCTCATCTTCATTTTTTGGATGCGTTCCAAGGCTTCTGGCTGAGCTTCTTCTCGAACTCGTTTTTCCTCTTCTTTACATTTCTTCGCAATGTTGAGTCAATTGAGCATTTCCTTCGTGAGAGGTTCCTGATATAACTTGACTCTGCATCCGCTTATGTAGCTAGGGAGAATATCGCCTTCTAAAGTGGCTAGTTGTACTGCTCCACTAGTTGAAATCCTGTTGATGATCATAGGTCCGTAACCACGTTTTTCTAACTTTCTCGCATGTTGTTTCAGAGTATATACCAAAACTAAGTCTCCGGCCTTTAATCCTTTATCCTTAACATGGGCATCAAAGTACGCCTTCTGTCGTTTCTTAGCTGCATATATTCCTGCTGCAGCTCTTAGTCTGGTTTCACTTAATCGTTCAAGGTCAAAAATTCTCGAAGAGAGTTCATGACCCGTCCACTCATGCTCCTGTGCTATTCTCAATGTGGGAATCAAGAGGTCCAAAGGTAGCACCGCATTTTGGCCAAATACCATCTGAAAGGGTGTGGCTTGGAGTACCGTTTTATAGGCCACTCGATATGCCCACACATCATGGTGTAGTTGTTTGTCCCAATCAGAGCGTTTATTATTCACCAATTTGGTAAGCACATTGCATAGAATCTTGTTTGTGCTTTCGGCTTGCCCATTAGCCTGTGGGTGATAGGGGGCAGACTTCTTGTGTACAACCAAGAACTCTTGGAGCAGATTTTCAATAACTTCATTCAAGAAGTGAGTGCCTCTATCACTTACCAGCTCTATAGGTAGCCCGTATCTTGTGAACACATTCTCAAATAGGAACTTAGCAGTTGTCTGATCATCATTCTTTGTCGTAGCTTTTACCTCTACCCACTTTGTTAGATAGTCGGTGGCAACAATGATGTATTCAGCATGTGAACCCTTAGCCGGGGGATTAATAGGACCTATGAAGTCTATTCCCCACTTAGAGAATGCACGTCCACCCATCATGGGTTTCAGTGGCATCTCATCCTTGCGTATAGGGTACTGAGTTCTCTGACAGACATCACACCGTTTCACATAGGTATGTGCATCCATGTGAAGGGTCGGCCACCAGAAGCCTGCAAATAGTATTGCCTTGATCACCCGATCTGGTCCAAAATGTCCTTCTGCTACACCTTGGTGAGCTGCCTCCAAGATCTTGAGATATTCTCTCTCATGGACACATAGTCTCAGGTAACCATCTTTACCACGCTTATATAGATTATCACCAATGAGTGAGTAATCTAGGGCTTCTTGTTCTAGACTTCTTTGTCTTGCCAGTGTCATATCTTGAGGGAATGTTCTTGTCCTCAAGAAATCTACTAATGGTTCACTCCAATCTGGCACTATGGACACTTGATATAGAGTGGCATGTTCCACAGGTGGTTTAGTGCAACAGATTGGGCATTCCTTGCACAACTTTTGGACATCGGCTTCCATAGTAGGCCAATGCACTCCGAATCTCCTAAGTGTCTGTAAAGTTATTTGCTTTGAGTAGTGTTGCTCTAATGCACCTACATGTGCTAATTGCAACCATTTTGCGTACTCGTCCTCTTCCACACGACAAGCCAATATCCCTTGATCTGTCTGTTTGTACATGCTTCCTACCATGATATGGTACTTCTGGGCTTTTACTACCTCTCTATCTTGAGTGTTTATGACTGGGTGATTAGGCCCGTAGGTCAGTACTGGCACTAATGGCTTAGCCCACTGAGGTACAACTTCCAGATTAAACAAGTAAGCATCAGTAAGGTCGTCTGATACTCCTTGTGGGGCTTCTCCAGATGTGAGCCTAGATAGATGGTCTGCTCTCAAGTGAGTCTTCCCTTTCCTCACCACAACCTCAAATTCATATTCCATTAGTAAGAGAAACCATCTTACTAATTGGCCTGTATTGCATGGTTTGTTTACCAAGTACAATAATGCCTGATGATCGATAAAAAATTTAAACTTATTTGCAAAATAGTATCTAAACTTTTTAACCGCATACACCATGCCTAATCCTTTAGTTTGGTGGTAGTATAGTTTCGTTCAGCTGCATTCAACTGTCTACTAGCATAGGCAATTAGAAGATCCATGTTGCCTTCGCCCGTAGGTTGTGCGAGTACACACCCAATAGCATAATTGGATGCATCTACATGAACATGAAAAGGCTTATTCCAATCTGGCGTGGTCAAAATTGGTGCTGAACATAATCGCCGTTTAAGCTCATTGAAGGAATTCTCACATTCATCGGTCCACTCAAAGTTAGTCAAAAGTCCATACAGAGGCTTGGCAATGATGGCATACATGTGTATAAAGCGTCAGTAATAGCCACAATGCCCCATGAAAGCTTGTACTTCCTTGACATTCTTTGGCCTAGGTAACTCGGCTATGGCTCTTGCTTTCTCTTCATCGGTGGATATGCCATTCTTTGACACTATGTGTCCTAGAATCTTGCCTTGCCTGACCATGAAAACACACTTTTCTGGGTTCAAGCAGACTTGATACTCTCTACACTTGTCAAAGATTTGCCTGAGTTCAGGTATATGTGTCTGTCTAATGTTGGAATGAGCACAGAGATCATCAACGTAGACCTCCAAATTCTTCCTCAAGAACTCTTTAAACACGTGGCACATCAATCTTTGGAAGGTTGCAGGAGCATTGGTAATCCCAAATGGCATTACTCGAAAGGCAAATATGCCCCATTCTGTGGCGAAAGCTGTCTTATGCTAGTCTTCCGGAGCTATGGCTACTTGATTGTAGCCCGAAAATCCAATCCATCAAGGAAGCTATACACTTCCTTGCCTGCTACCCTTTCTAGTAGATGCTTTGTGATAGGAAGTGGATAATTATCTCGGATAGTGGCTGCATTGACCTTTTTCAAGTTAATGCATACTCGTAGCTTTCCATTCTTCTTGGGCACCACTACAATGGGGGATACCCACTCACTATGCTCAATTTCATAGATGAATCCAGCTTCTACCAGTCTATCTATCTCCTCTTTGATCTTAGCAGCATAATTGTCATTGTATGTGTATGGCTTTTGCTTAGAAGGTTTAGCATCTGAGGTCATGGGAATTGTGTGTGAGCATATGTCTGGGTCAACACCCTTCAAGTCCTTGTAACTCCAAGCGAATACATCTCTGTATTCTCTTAGCAAGGCTATTAACGTATGCTCTTCTTCCTCAGTTAGGTCATGGCCTATGTAAGTGCACCTCTCTTCTCCTTCTTCCATGGCTACCACTATTTTCTTGGTGGTTTCTTTGTTATCCTAGGCCTCTCCTGATTGTGCCTCGCGTTTAGGCATTCTTACCATGACTCTTCTATCGTCTATCTCATACTTTCTGAAATTTTCAGGGACCTCAAACAAAGATTCTTCCTCTTCTAGTGTGACTTCTCTCTTCTTTCTTTTCTTTCCTTCATCCCTAGGGGTCACTTGCGTGGCTAACCTTACATCATTTGTAAGCTCTCCATGTCTCTGAGGATGAGCTTCTACTTCATAGAAGTATTCTTCATCTGATGCAAAAGGTGGATCCATCATGATTGACTCTAGATCGGAGTCACTTGCATCCTCAAATGCATCAGGGCTAGGTTCACACTCTTCTAAAACTGCATCTCCCATGATTGGCTCTATGGAGAAAACTGAAATGTCATAGCCATCCTCATCACAGTGGGGTGTCCATTGTTCTTCATTGATGGCTACATCCATGGTTGCTAAAATTTTTGCCCAGCCGTGGGGTTCAAATTCTTCGTCAGGGAACACTACAGGTGCATAGGCTGGTTTTTGAATTGGTCTGTGTGTCTCTTTCGCACCTACGTCTCTGGCTTTTTCTCTCTTCTCTTCTTCTACTGCTACTTTGCACATCCATAAGTGGGTGTCTTCTTGCATCCATGAGGATCCTGATCCTATGGAATGCACAGACTCCGTATCATCTTTGGCTCTATGGATGCGGTTCCATTGGATAGGAGGGACATCTCTATGAGAGTAATCTTTGAGATTCACTTTGGTCGTAACACCCAAGTGTTGCAAGTACAAGGAATTGGTTCCCCAATCTTGTACCACTTGCAACTGTGACATAAATGGTCTTCCCAAAATCATCTCATAGGCATGGTTCTTGTTAAAATAACAGATAGCAAACGTGTGCTCAAACTCTACACCACATGTAGTGAGAGTTATTCCTTCAAGTAGTCCTAAAGGCCTCTCTATGTGACCATCAGCCATTTGCAATTTCATCCTCGTGGGCCTGAGTGCTGGCTTGCCCCACTGCTTCCATAGGGAAGTGGTAGCAATAGCAACTCCTGCACTTGAGTCTAGAATTGCCTTAGTTGTGTACCCCTGATGGGTAATGGGAAGATAGGTGTTTCCTTCTTCACCTTCACTCATATCTCCTATCTTGTCTAGAGGAATTTCTGGCACTGTCCTATGAGAACCTACCTGGGAACGAGGTTTTGCTATCTCTGGTACTTGTTTGGCTACATGTTTCCATAACTCTGGCCTAACTTTGAGTAGCTCTTCTAAAGTGAGGTTGCACTGCACTTTAGTGTTTTTCACTACCTCCGTATTCCTAGGTATGACTGAGTCTTCGTTTCTTACCATGACTGTGGGTGCTCTCATACAAGTCGACTTGGCTTCCCATGGGCCTGTGAAGTGGGGTAATTCATGTAAAGAACTAGACTCGAAGTCTAATCTCTCTTGACTTTGTGCGCTCTCCTGCTCTCCATAAATAGAGGGAATATCTTGTGGGAATTGATCATGTGCGTCATCCACAAGTTCAATGGGAGGAGGGACTTCACTTTCTTTAGCCCATTTTTCTTCTTGAATCTCTCGTAGGAATTCTGGTGTGCACCTATTCATAGAAGAGGAGGTGTCTGGTTCGGTGGAATTGAGCACAAAAGCTTCCTGTGGGGGAAGGCTTATTCTTTTGCTTGCCTCATCTCTTCCTTGATTTTTTTCTTCCTTGGCAGATCTTGCAATTATGCTCTCTAACTTCTCTAGGAGTCCATCCAAGTGCAATTGTGTCTTAGCTGAGCCAGAGTAGTTGAAGAGACGACTGGCTTCAAACATGGTCTGAGCCAATGCGACCATTTTCGCGCAAAGCTTGGTTCTTTCTATCTCTAGGTCAGCTCTAGGGTAGCACTTGTCATGCTCCGTCACATTTGGCCCTTCTTGGATTCTGGCCTGATATGCCTTAAGCATCATGTCTATGTCTTCAGGAGTGGGGTCAGCTAATACTGATCCTACTCTAGGGGTTGGTGGGATGGTCTGAGGTAGGAGGGCAGATGGTGATTTAGATGGTGATGGAAATGAGGGTGGTGGTATGTGAGAGTTTGTTTGAGAGGTGAGTTCAACAATTTTCGCTTTTGTTTCTCTTATGCTTTCTTCTAAGTCACTCATCTTTTTAGACCATTGTCTTTTCATTCTCTCTCGGCTATCCCTCCAAGCTCTCGATCGTTTCTTAGCTATGCTCTCAGTTTCACTAACCTCTGCACTCTTCTCTTGACCTACTCCTGGGTTCTACTGCAAAGCCTGGGCTCTAGTGATCACTTGTACTAGTGCAGTGGAAGTGGCATTTCCTATTGAATCTACAACTAACCCAATAACATTGATAGGAGTAATTTTTGGAATATTATTGGGGTTCTTTGGACAATCTCATAAGAGATGCTCCTTTCCACAATCTTGGCAAAAGCCTTGAATTGTCATTGACTAGGGTTGTGTAGGTGGAGGTAAGGGGCAATCACGAATGAGGTGATCTCCCTGACATCTGTAGCATGTTCTTCTAGGGAATGGGGGTCTTACCTGCCTAGGTTGGGGTCTAGAGTTAGGGTTTGTGTACATTACATTTGTGTACTCTGGCTCCCAACTAGGTTCACTTGGTTCTTCACTGTAGTAGGACTCACCATGTTCACGAGATTGCATGTAGTAAGCCTGGGGACTATCAATATGTGTAGAATCAAAGCTATGGTCACTAGGATCACTTTCTGAAAGCAATGGTGTTACTGGCACTATAGCTCTATTCAAATTTTCCTCAGCTACTGCATACTTTACAGGAATCACATTAGCTGGGGTTGGAGGTTGTTGAGCTAACACAGGTTGAGGCCTTTGTTGGTTTTGGTAGGGTTGTTGATAGGATTTCTGCGGTCTACCATATTGCTGTGGAGGGTACTGGTTCTAGTATCTTCCTTGTTGTGGATAGGGCTGAGGGTAGGTTTGCCTCACTGCTTGCTTATTGTATGGGCAATCTTGTGCTGTGTGATTTGTGTATCTCCGTTCTATGGTGCAATATTGGCTGCTAGGGTTCACTTGGGGTTGAGCCATGATGGGACATACGTTCGCCATATGGTCACCACCGCAAGTATAGCACCTCTTTACTGGGGAAAACCTTGGGATTTGTTTACTAGAGACACCTAGTTTTTGAGCTATTTTCTCAGCGAGTTCCTCAATTGATGTGGATTGTGAGGAAGAGAGGCTAGAAGCACTATCGGAATCTTTGTAGATTTTTGAAAGCTCTAGTTCCTCCCCTAGGTTATCCTCGATGTCGATGCACATGCGTACACACTCTTCTATGGTCCTAGGGTCCTTCAAGTACACATAGGATCGCAACTTTGTACTTAGCAATCCATCCAAGAATAAAGCCACTTGTTTGGCAGGTGTGGGTAACTCAGGAACAAGACATCTCTCAAGATACTACCTAAATCTTCTTCCTGCAAGTCTCACAGTCTCTTGAGGGGTCTGCTTGAAGCTGTGTATCAATGAGGAAGTATTATGCCTTATGCCACTTTTAGAGGATTCCGTGATGAAAGCCTCTAAAAGTTGGTCTATGCTCTTGAACTGTCTCTCATTCAATGGTTGAAACCACGTAAGGGTTGTGTTCCTAAGTGTTAGACCAAAGGCATTATATTGCGTGAACAGGTCCTCAACTGGTTCAGCTCTCAAGACTTGCCTAAACTCGGCCACATGATCATATGGGTCTCCTGTGCCATCGAAGTAATTCTTCATGGACTTAACTAACTGAGTCGGTCTCAAAATCCTGGTGTGTTCCCTAGGCCTTGGCAGAGGGAAATCATCAGCATTCCTTTGGTTCCTTGGGACTCTAAGTCCCTCAGGTTCCACTCTATTTGTTTCCGTTCTCGTTCTGTCTCTTCCCACTGGGTTGGCAAAGCTTACCTCCGGTCTATCTCTATGACTATCTCTTTGAGTTCCATGAGCTTGGGATGTTCCAGCTCCTAGGTGACCAAAGGACACATTCAATCTTGGTTGGGGGAAAATAAATTCACCTTTCCAAGTGTAGGCATGCCTATGATTTTCTGTAACCACAAAGACCCTCTCTGAAGCATGATCCAAGTAGGTCACTCTGCCTGGACTATCAGGACCTTTGAACTCATATATCATGATCGTTCCTACCTCATTTGGCTGATCAGATCTATACCTCCAAAAGGCTTCATGAGTCTCTCGGTTCAGGAGTAGATCTATGCTCTTATTGTCTTGAGGAATCCACTCTGGTGTGATAATCCTAGTGAGAACAGATTAACCTCGGGGGGTTCTAGGTTCTACACCCATGTTTCCTTGCTCCAGGTCACCTAAGTCCGTTTCTGGGATCACATTCCTGAATTCATTTGTCCTATCTGGATAACTGGTGACTACATATATTGTTCCTTCCTTGTCTAGGTAGGCTCCGTTTTCAAACTTGATAGCTGGGTGCTCTAGTCCAATGGATTGGTCAGGGTTTTTGATCTGGACCACAGATCTTCTTAGGCCGTCCTCATAGATGCTAGCACCTAATCGGTTGGTCCTAAGGTATTCGAGTTGCATCTTGTAAGGGCCTTCCACCCTATGTAAATATGGCACTCCAAAGCTTCCTGTAGGTCTCTCCATACCGTGGGACATCTCAGACTCGCTAGTCTCAGAGCTAGGGTAATACAAATGATGGCTCAACAGCTAGGTCCAAGACCTAGCAATATGATTGACACTAGCCTCTGAAGATCTAAGACTTTGTCTATCTCTCCCTAGGTGTCGTCCTGATCGGAGGTTCATATGCCCAATTGAATGATCTCAAATTTTCCCAAGTACACTTTGCATTGCTGAGTTCTTTTGTATTAGTCACTTGTTCTTTTTTAATTGCCCTTAGGGTGTCACTTCTTGTCCATTTAATCTTCGTCGCAAGGAACACTTAAATTTTATCGTACTTTGAGTGTGGTCGCTCAATTTAAGTTCTTTTCCCTTAGGTTGTTTCGCAATTGTAATCTCCTAACACTTGCACTTGAGTGTTTAGAGTTCTTGGACTTGGTCGTTCTTAACGTGTCCTTAATTAAACAAGACCTCTATCCGTACTTAGCCTATGCTAGGGATTGACAGAGGGTGTTGAGATTTCCAACCTTAAGTTTCTTCCCTTGGTTGCCCTTGTATGCCCAGGAAGCGTGTTCCCAAGCTCACACTTACTCTTGCTTCGAGTACCCTTCGATGCTCTCAAAGAACCTCAAAAAGTCCACCATTAGCTCAAGAATTGAATTCAGTTGACAGACATATCACTTTCATGCATGTAATTCACAGCAATTGCCTTTTGCCTCTATGAAAAACAATCCCAAGGGAAACTTAGTTTTCCTACCCTGAGATATGGTCACTTCAAATTACCCTATCTAATAATCCTGACATTAGTTCTACCGTAACTAGTGGAACTTTTGGTTGTACTCCCCACAAGCTTTCCAACAAAACAATAATCACTGCAATCGGATTTCGTATGAGGAGGTTATGTCCGTTCAAGGTTTTGGGGCTAAAATAGGATTTAAAACAGGTTAACCGGTAGACAGGACTTCTCAAAATGCTCTGGGTATAGGCCTCACAATGCTCTACTAACCCTTAAAAGTTCCCCACAATTTGCCAAAAAATTAGACCACTATTTTTTTGCCCTAAAAAATTGGCCAAATTTGCCCGTCAATCACGTTCGCAAGCTCTGTCAATCGCAATTGATAGGTCAATCGTGATGGACGTGTCGGTCGCGATTGACAGGTCCATCGTGGCTGTCAGTCGCGATTGATGGGTCAATCGCGATTGACACATGGCCCAGATTTTCAGTCGATCGTGGTCAGTCGGTCGTTGACTCTGTCGGTCGCGATTGATAGGTCCGTCGTGAGGGTCTATCCGTCATGGTCAAGCAATCGTTGACTGGGTCGGTCGCGATTGATAGGTCCGTCGGGGCTATCAGTTGCGATTGACTGGTCGATCGCGATTGATGGGTCGATCGCGATTGATGGGTCGATCGCGATTGACACGTGTCACGCGTAAGTTCAGTCGATTGTGGTCAATTGGTCGTTGACTCTGTCGGTCGCGATTGACATGTCGGTCGTGATTGACAGGTCAGTCGGCAAGTATCCGTCGTGGTTTGTCAATCGTGATTGACAGGTCGATCGCGATTGATAGAAAACTCAGGAATTTTAAAATTTCAAGCACACATTTAGGATGCCCTAGGCCTACACATCATGGTTATACACTTTGTTTTGCAAAATAGTCAACTTTTCTCTCGGTCGCGATTGACAGAGGTCAACGCCTCGGGACCTGCACAGTCAAACTTTTTTACCTGCTCAAGCTGGTGCAGCTGTTGGGGATGCTGATTCTTGCAAAAAATCTCAAAAAACACAGAAAATCACAAGCACACAAACGCTCTCTCGCTCTCTCTCACAAGTGAAATGAGGGAAATGGTATGGGTGGGGTGATATGACCAAAAACTGAAATTTTTCACGATGATGGAGATGGATGTGGGAGATGGTGAGGATGATGATGGAGATGATAAAAACAAAAGAAAATAGATAAAAGTGAAGAAAATACATATGACTCCAACGCCTCAACTCTACGTCTTACCATCACACGCTCGTCCTCAAAGCTCGATCCCCGGCAACGGCGCCAAAATTTGGTGTAGCTCAGTGATGAGTAGCACCTCCTTTAATGTCAATCCGGGAAGACGTGAGGATGGTATGATGACCTCGAGCAAGTGAAGGCACAAGTGCGTGAGTGAGAAGCACACAAACATACACACATACACACACACACGCACACACAAGGTAAGACAAAGAGAGAGAAGCAATGGAGTTCTTTAGATTACTTTCAACAAGCTCATACAAGTTCAAATCAATTACAAGCTAACCTCAAAAATGAGCTCTCTAGCTCTATTTATAGTTTTTGACTAGGTTTTGGCCTTGTCCAGACCTAGTGTCTGGCCTAGTTAAAAATTAGGTTCTCTGCCCTATTTGGAGGTTCAAATGGAGTCTAAAAAATGTAAAAACTGATAGGTAGGTACTTCTAAAGCTCCTCAAGCTCAAGGACTCCTTGGCTTGCACAAAATGGAGCTACAAAAATATGAAATGGTATTTACAATGGTTTTTAGTGATGAAAATCACTATTTTTGTAGGGATTTCTTCTAACATTTTGACATACATTACCTGGAGCTCCCTACTTGCTCCTTCTTCTTGTGTGCCCAACTCTTTGATGCCTGAAAAATTTAAATGGCCTACTTGCCAGATCTTCTTTGACTACTGTGTCTGCTTGTGCTTTCTCTTCGCTCCGACTCCCTTCGTAGGCTTCTTTGTCTTGTGAATCCTTCAGTTCCTTGACTACTACCAACATTCATCATCTTTGACCATATATGCATAGTTCTTCTGAGTTATGTAAGAAGTATCATAAGAATACCTTTCTGGTTGTCTTCTTGTCCTGCTTGACCTTCTTGGTTCACATTCTTCATAAGTGTTTGGATACACCTCTTCATCAAATATAGGAGCTTCTTCATTTCTTCTTGTTAATCCACTTCTAGATGTACTTGCTTGCATATAGTCTTCATCTCTATTTACCTGCACAATTGATTTTCCTTTCTCATATCTTCTTACCTCTTCTTCAAATTCTTCAGTTGTATGACTTTGATCTGCATACCAACTTTTCTGTTCATCAAATGTAACATCTCTAGAAACAATAAATTGTTTGGTTAGAGGATTCCACAATCTATAACCCATCTGCTTTTCATCATAACCAATGAACACATATTTTTCTGCCTTTGGTTCAAGTTTATGCCTTCTTTCTTACCAGAGACAATCTGATTATATCCATTCTTTGGATCTTCAATAAATACTCCTTCATTTGAAAACCTTCTTTTGCGAATTCTTTAAAGCATCAAGTTCTTCTTTCTTTGGTCGGCTTTCACCTTCAAATACTGGCTTCTCTTCTTCACCTGTTACATATACCATGAGATCCTTACTCACAAGTAAGGCTTCCATTCTCGTTACCCATGTGGGGTAATTATCTCTGTCCAGTTTGTCAATGAAGATATGATCTTCCATACTCCTTTCCTTCTGCTACAACCTTTGAGCTTAAAGGATAAAGAATAATACCTTTTGGAGTTCTTTGTGAATGAGGATACTTTTGAAGTAACCTTTTGATGCCTTGTGTCTTCAAATGCTTCACCTTTCAAACTTTAATGAAAAACCTTTCAAAACTTCTCGTACGTTTGTTGCCTTCTGCTCTTTAGGACCTTTCTACTCTGATACCACTTGTTGATGTGTAAAACACCACAAGAAATGAATTAATGTGAAACTAGAACACCTCTATGGTAACCTTTAACTCATTGCCACTCCAAACTTTGAGAAATGATAGCCAAAACCAAGAACTTTACTTCTTCATATTTTTCCAGTCACTAAAATGACATACCTTCAATATTTTTCTAATTTCTCTTAGTTGAAATATTATTTTTCCAAGATTTTTGATGCATGAAATTAGAAGAGTAGAGCTTTCCAATAAGCTATCATATGCTTGAAACGGATCTCTAGAACTC
>CM035416.1:67263328-67265828 GCA_020310875.1 Ceratopteris richardii
TCTAGCTTTGTATCTAGACAAACTTCCATCTGCAAACCTTTTTGTCTTGTAGACCCACTTGCATCCAATGATTTTCTGACTATTGGGTTTCGGAACCAAATCCCATGTTTGATTCTCCAATAGTGCATCAAATTCTTCCTGCATAGCTTTCTCCCATTTTTCCTTACCTTTTGCCTCTTCATATGTAGAAGGGTCTTCATCTGTTTTCATCATATAAGCATAGTCTTTTGTGGCCAAAAAAGAAGTATCATAGCTGTACCTTGTAGGTTGCCACTTATTCCTTGTAGACCTCCTAAGCTCTCCACTTCTTGAGGGTTTCTGGTTCTTCATATTCAGGATCAAATCTTGGTGTTTCTTCCACTTCAACCTGCACTTCATTATTCTCTTGTTCATCAAATATTTGAACCTTTGATTTACCTTTCCTTTGGTTCACTTCTTCTTCATCACCTGTATTGATATTGACTGTACCTGCATACCAAGTACTTTTCTCATCAAATGTAACATCTTTAGAAACCATGAATTGTTTTGTAGATGGACTCCACAATCTATAACCCATTTGCTTATCATCATAACCAATGACAACATATTTTTCAGCTTTAGGCTCCAACTTGTGCCTTAATTGTGATGGCACATATGCATATGCCACACATCCAAAAACTCTGCAATGATCCAAGGTAGGTCTCTTACCCCACCAAGCCTCATATGGTGTCATACCCTGCAAGGCTTTACATGGTAACCTATTGACCAAATAAGTGGCTGTATTTACAGCCTCAGCCCACAAATAATTAGGGCAATTTTTCTCCTTCATCATGGATCTTGCAAACTCAACAAGTGTTCTATTTCTCCTTTCTGCAACACCATTTTGTTGAGGAGAGTATCTGCAAGTAACTTCCCTTTTTATACCTGCATTCCATAAGTAATCACTGAACTCATTAGAGAAATACTCTCCCCCTCCATCTGACCTTAATCTCTTCAACTTATGACCTGTAATTCTTTCTGCATATGCATGATAGTGTTTAAATGTATTAAACACTTCTGACTTATCTTTGATCACATAGATAGTGATCCATCTAGTAGCATCATCAACATAAATCACATAATACCTTAACCCATTTATACTGAAATCCTTTGATGGTCCCCACACATCTGTGTGTACCAATTCAAGCTTCTCTGAGTACATAAAACCATGCTTGGAGTAAGAATTCTTATGAGCCTTACCTAATTGACATGCCTCACATTTGTATGTCATATGTTGACCTGCAACATTAGGCAATCCAAGCACTGAACCATTGTTAACCATATCTTTAATACCTCTTTCATTGAAATGTCCAAGCCTCTTGTGCCAGAGATCTAACTCAGAGATCTTATGTCCTCCATATGTGAACATAGCATGACCAATATTGCCTTGAATCTTCAATGTAAATAATCTTCCTTCCTTTTTCCCTGAAACAATCTGTTTATACCCTTGGCTAGGATCTTCCACATATACTCCATCATTAGTAAACCTTACTTCATATCCCTTTTCAACAATTTGTCCTACACTTATCAAATTCTTAGGGATTGTAGGAACATACAAGACCTTACTCAATAAGGTGCTACCATCCTTGGCCTTCACTGATCCAATTGACTTCACATTGTGCTTTGTGTTGTCACCTGTCTGAACAACATGATTAAAAACATTATTCTCCAAGTCAGTCATCAAGGATATATTACCACTCAGGTGATTGCTACACCCTGAGTCAATGTAGAAAACTCTTTGATCTTCACTCTGCCTTTCACAAGTTGCATTCATTATCAATGTTGAATCCTCCTTTTGATCTGAAGCATAATTGTAGTAGGTGTTGTTATATTGTTGACTTTGGAATCCTCTACCTGCATTTCTTCCAAAGTAACTCCTTCCACCTCTACCTCTGAAATTACCTCTTTGATTTCTGCCACCTCTTCCTCTTGAATTATAGTTCTGATTATATCCACCATTACTCTGATTATTATGCCAACAATCATTAGCTAAGTGATTTGTCTTACCACAAATCCAGCAAGCTTTGCCTCCATCTTTGTTGTTTCTGCCTCTTCCTCTACCTTTGCCACCTCCTCTTCCTCTTAGGAAGTTGGCTTGAGTAGTTGTTCCTTCATCTTCACCTGCTTGTTGCTTTCCTTTGCTATTCTTCTTCTTGTCCTTTGAGTACATTGCATGACCTGCACTCTTGTCACCATCTCCTTTAACATCCTGCTCAAATGTTAGCATATGACCTAGCAACTAATTTAAATCAGGAGTGAAATGGTCAAGTGACAATTCTGTAGATAAAATGAATGGCTTCCATTTGTCATCACCTCTCAAACCTGTAAGAATTTGCCTTACCAGTTTATCCTCCTCAATGTCTTCATCAACAGCTCCTAATGCATCTGCAATGTCTTTCATCCTTGTCACATAGTCTGAAATAGATTGAGAAGCCTTCTTCTTGAAGGTTGTAAACTCTGCCCATAAAGATGCCTTCCTTGA
>CM035416.1:67275828-67278328 GCA_020310875.1 Ceratopteris richardii
AATCAACACCAAGGCTACAATGGATACAACAACCAATACAACAACAACTACAACAACAACCACAATGGTAACTACCAAGGTGGATTCAGAAATAGAAGAGATTACAACAACTACACAGAGGAGCAAGATGACTCCCTATTGATCATGAATATGACCTCCAAGGCAGGTACAAATGATGATCATTTATTTTATATTGACTCAGGATTTCTAACCATGTAGCTGGCAATGTGGCATTACTTTCTGATTTGGAAGAACCCAAGGGCAAACATCAGGTACAAACAGGTGATGATACTAAACACTCTGTTGTAAAGATTGGAAATGTGAAGACATGTGATGGTAACCAGAACCTATTGAGCAGGGTACTCTATGTACCAACCATCACCAAGAATCTAATGAGTGTTGGTCAGATTGTGGAGAAAGGTTTGCAGGTTAGATTCACACAACATGGAGCATATGTGGAGGACCCAAGACATGGATTCAGAAGGATAGCCAAAGGGGAGAAATCAGGTAGATTATTTACTTTTGAGCTAGAAGACACCAAGAACATTGCTTTGTATAATTACAAGGATCAGACACTTTCAGAGTTAGAAATATGGCACAAGAGATTAGGGCACATAGGTGAAAGAACCCTAAAGCAAATGTGCAAGGATCAATGTGTGCTTGGGATACCTAATGTGTCCAAGCAACACATGATTTACAAGTGTGGATCATGTCAATTTGGAAAGTCTCACAGGTTACCCTATTCAAGGAAAGGTTTCATGCATGAAGACTACCTAGACTTGGTACACACAGATGTTTGGGGACCTAGTAAGGACCCTTCTATTTCAGGTTCAAGGTATTATGTGTCCTTCATTGATGACTATAGCAGATGGACCATTTTATACTTTATGAAGCATAAAGATGAAGTGTTTAATTGTTTCAAGAGATATCTTGCACTTGTTGAAAATCAAACAGGAAGAAGCTTGAAGAGGCTAAGGTCAGATGGTGGAGGAGAGTACTTCTCCAATGAGTTTGAATATTTCTTGCAGGAAAGAGGCATCAAGAGGGAGATTACTACAAGGTACTCACCTGAACAAAATGGGGTAGCTGAAAGAAGGAATAGACTCATAGTAGAAACAACTAGGTCTATGCTTAATGAGAAAAAGTTACCAAATTATCTTTGGGCAGAGAGTGTATCCACTGCCACCTATCTCATAAACAGGTTGCCATCCAAATCACTTGATGGCATGACACCATATGAAGCTTGGCATGGTAAGAGACCCTCTCTGGATCATTGCAAAATCTTTGGTTGTGTAGCATATGTGCATATTCCCTCACAGGTAAGGGGAAAGCTAGACCCCAAGGCTGAAAGATGTATCTTCATTGGTTATGATTTGAACCAAAAGGGATATAGATTCTACAACCCAACAAACAAAGGTTTCAAGGTAAGCAGAGATGTCATCTTTGATGAGAATGACTCATGGTATGAGAATGAATGCAGGAAGATTAGTCTACCCTATGACATGGAAGAGGATTTCCCAAAGCTCACCAAGGAGGAATCAATTCACAAAGAAGAGTCAAGCTCAGATGATGATGATACAATAAATCTTGAAGAGTTCAAGGCTTGGAAATCCAAAGGGAAGATGAAGATGAAGCAATTAGAAGATAAACCAGAATCCTCAACTCAAGCAATGAGGAGATCTCAGAGAGAAAAGAAGAAGCCTATCAGATTTGGGTATGACACATCACTTGTAACTAAACATTCTATATATCTTGCAAAGGACTTGTTGAATGAAGAACCAGGTACCTATGAAGAAGCAATTGCCAAACCAGAATGGAAAGAAGCCATGGATGAAGAGATGGAAGCTCTCAAGGAAAGTGATACTTGGGACTTGGTACCCAAGAAAGACTCTATGAAGGTAATAGGATCCAGATGGATCTACAAACTAAAGAAGAATTCAGATGGAACAATAAACAGGTACAAAGCTAGGTTGGTAGCCAAGGGTTTTGCACAAACCCAAGGCATTGATTATGAGGAGACATTTTCTCCTGTGGCCAAGATGCCAACTATCAGAATATTGGTGAGTGTAGCTACATCCAAGAATTGGAATATGTACCAATTAGATGTCAAGAATGCTTTCTTGAATGGATGGATATCTGAAGAAGTCTACATGTCACAACCACCTGGCTATGAAGATCCAAAAAAGGTACATTATGTTTGTAAATTGAAGAAGGCCCTGTATGGTTTAAAGCAGGCACCTAGAGCATGGAATTACAGGTTGACAACCTACCTCCAAGACCAAGGATTTGTGATGAGCAAAGCAGACACTTCTCTATTTATAAAGAGAAGTAGTACAGAGGTAATCTACTTATGTAATTATGTTGATGACATCATCATTACAGGCAATGATGTCAATGGGATTAGGCACATCAAAGGACAGATGATGAAAGAATTCAAGATTAGTGATCTTGGATTATTAAAGTACTTCTTAGGTCTTGAGTTAGTCTACACCAACTCAGG
>CM035416.1:67293328-67295828 GCA_020310875.1 Ceratopteris richardii
GAAAAACCCTTGGCTACCAATCTGGCTTTGTACCTATTGATTGTGCCATCAGAATTCCTTTTAAGCTTGTAGATCCATCTGGATCCTATTACCTTCATTGAGTCCTTCTTAGGTACTAACTCCCATGTGTCATTCTCTTTGAGAGCATCAATCTCCTCATTCATAGCTTCTTTCCATTCTGATTTGGTTATTGCTTCTTCATATGATCCTGGTTCTTCATTTCACAAATCTTTGGCAAGATAAACAGAATGTTTAGTAACAAGAGATGTATCATACCCATATCTTATAGGTTTCTTGCTTTCTCTTTGTGATCTTTTAAATGGTTGAGTTGAGGATTCAGGTACGTCTTCAAGCTTCTTCATCTTTATTTTGCCTTTGGACTTCCATGCTTTGAATTCTTCAAGATTGATAGTGTCTTCATCATCTGAACTTGAGGCTTCATTCAGAGTAGGTTCCTCCTTTGTAAGACTTGGAAATTCCTCTTCAAAATCATAGGGTAATTTGACCTTCCTGCATTCATTCTCATACCAAGAATCATTTTCAGCAAAGACAACATCTCTGCTTACCATAAATCCCTTATTGGTAGGATTATAAACCCTGTAGCCTTTTTTATTTAAATCATACCCAATAAAGATGCATTTTTCAGCCTTTGGGTCTAGCTTACCTCTTATCTGAGAAGGAATGTGTACATATGCTACACATCCAAATATTTTGCAATTGTCAAGTGAAGGTCTCTTACCATGCCATGCTTCATAGGGTGTCATGCCATCAAGAGACTTAGATGGTAACCTGTTTATGAGGTAAGTGGCAGTAGGAACACGCTCTGCCCATAGATAGTTAGGTAACTTTTTCTCATTAAGCATAGATCTAGTTGTCTCAACAATTAATCTATTTCTTCTCTCAGCTACCCCATTCTGTTCAGGAGAATACCTTGTGCTTATCTCTCTTTTGATGCCTCAGTCCTACAAGAAGACTTCAAATTCATTGGAGAAGTACTCACCTCCTCCATCTGACCTTAGCCTCTTCAAATTCCTTCCTGTCTGATTTTCAACTAATGCAAGATATTTTTTAAAGCAATTAAATATTTCATCCTTGTGCTTCATGAAGTATAATACAATCCATCTGCTATAATCATCAATGAAAGACACATAGTACCTTGATCCTGAGACTGAGGGGTCTTTGCTTGGTCCCCATACATCTGTGTGTACAAGCTCTAGGTAGTCTTCATGCATGTATCCTTTCTTTGAGAAGAGTAACCTGTGAGACTTCCCAAATTGACAAGCACCACACTTATAAATCATATGTTGCTTGGATACATTAGGTATCCCAAGCACACATTGATCCCTGCAAATTTGTTTCAAGGTCCTTTCTCCTATGTGCCCTAACCTTTTGTGCAAAATCTCAAGCTCTGAAAGTGTTTGATCTTTATAACTGTATAGTGCAATATTCTTTGTATCTTCCAACTCAAAAGTGAAAAGTCTACCTGATTTTTCTCCTTTTGCAATCCTCTTAAACCCATGTCTTGGATCCTCCACATATGCTCCATATTGGTTGAATCTAACCTGCAAACCTTTCTCCACAATCTGACCAACACTCATCAAATTTTTGGTAATGGTTGGTACATAGAGTACCCTGCTCAACAAATTCTGATTTCCATCACAAGTCTTAACATTTCCAACTTTAACTACAGAATGCTTTGTTTCATCACCTGTTTGAACTTGATGCTTACCTTTTGGTTCCTCGAGATCAGAGAGTAATGCTACATTGCCAGCCACATGATTTGAACATCCTGAGTCAATGTAGAATAGGTGGTCATCATTTGTACCTGACTTTGAAGTCATGTTCATGATCAGAAGAGAGTCATCTTGCTCCTCTGTGTAGTTTTTGTAATCCTTCCTGGATTTGAATCCTCCTTGGTAGTTGCCATTGTAATTATTGTTGTAGTTGTTGTTGTAATTATTGTTATAGCCTTGGTGATGGTTGAATCTACTTCTTGACTGTGAGTAGCCACCTCTTTGGTATCCTCTTCCTCTCTGATTCTTGTAATTCCTGAAACACTCATCTGTAGTATGCTTTGATAGACCACAAATGTTGCATGGTGAGGAGTTATAAGATCTCCCCCTACCTTGCTTACCTCCTCTGCCCTTCCTCTTGAAGATCTACCTCTCCCTGCATAGTTGGCTTGAGAGGTTGATCCTTCGTCTTCCACCTTCTTGCTCTTGCCTTTATCTTTAGACTTCTTATCAGTGTATAGGGCCGAAGAGTTATCACCTTTGGATGTGTGTCCATTTTTGTTTAGCTTTGCTTCATGAGTAAACAATTGTCCCATGAGAGTTGTAAGATCTGGAGTGTGCATGTCCATGTAGAGATCCATGGCAGTGGTGAAGCTTTCCCATTTGTCATCAGCCTTGATCCCATTGATCACTTGCCTTACAATTTGTTCTTCTTCAATCTCTTCTCCTATGCTTGCTAACTGATCTGCTACATCTTTAATCTTGGT
>CM035416.1:67305828-67308328 GCA_020310875.1 Ceratopteris richardii
TACAAATGAAGGAGTATTTGTTGAAGATCCAGAGAATGGATATAATCAGATTGTCTCTTGTAAGAAAGAAGGTAGACTCTTTACTTTAAGAGTGCAAGGGAACATTGGTCAAGCTTTGCTCACACATGGTGAAGGAGTGATTACAGAACTTGATCTCTAGCATAAGAGATTAGGTCATTTCAATGAAAGAGGAATTAAAGCTATGGTTGCTAATCAATATGTACTAGGATTACCAAATGTGCAAAGTCAACATATGGTTTATAAATGTGAAGCATGTCAAATGGGGACCAACAAAAGAAGGATCTATCAGTGGCTCAAGGTATTATGTTCTTTTCATTGATGATGCTACAAGATGGATAACATTATATGTTTTGAAGGAAAGATCAGAAGTGTTTGGAGCTTTCAAGCATTTTCATGCATATGCAGAGAGAGTCACAGGTCAAAAGCTTAAGAGACTGAGGTTTGATGGAGGGGGAGAATACTTCTCCCAAGAGTTCAATGATTATCTTTGGAATGCAGGTATTAAGAGAGAAATAACTTGCAGGTATACACCACAAAAAAATGGTGTAGTAGAAAGAAGGAACAGGACTTTGGTTGAGTTTGCTAGAGCTATGCTAAAGGAGAAGAACTGTCCAAATTATCTTTGGGTTGAGGCTGTAAATACAGCCACATATCTTGTGAATAGATTACCATGTGCAACTCTGAATGGAATGACTCCATATGAAGCTTGGTGGGGTAAGAAACCAACACTAGATCATTGTAGAGTGTTTGGATCAATTGCATATGCTTATGTGCCATCACAACTTAGGCATAAACTTGAACCAAAGGCAGAAAAATATGTGTTCATTGGTTATGATGAAAAGCAGATGGGTTACAGATTGTGGAATCCTCTAACCAAACAATTTATTGTTTCTAGAGATGTTACATTTGATGAACAGAAAATTTGGTATGCAGATCAAAGTCATACAGCTGAGGAATTTGAAGAAGAGGTAAGAAGATGTGAGAAAGGAAAATCAATTGTGCAGGTAAATAGAGATGAAGACTATATGCAAGCAAGTACATCGAGAAGTGGATTAACAAGAAGGAATGAAGAAGCTCCTATATTTGATGAAGAGGTGTATCCAGAAACTTATGAAGAATGTGAACCAAGAAGGTCAAGCAGGACTAGAAGACAACCAGAAAGGTATTCTTATGATACTTCTTACATAACTCAGAAGAACTATGCATATATGGTGAAAGATGATGAAGAACCTCAGAACTATGATGAAGCTAAAGGTAAGAAGCAATGGGAAGAAGCAATGAAGGAAGAATTCAATGCACTGGAGGAGAACAAGACATGGGAACTTGTTCCTAAACCAAATGGTAAGAAAGTAATTGGAAATAAATGGGTTTATAAAGTGAAGAAGCTTGCAGATGGAAGTATAGCCAGATACAAAGCTAGACTGGTGGTGAAAGGCTATGCCCAAACCTATGGCATAGATTATGATGAGACATTCAGACCTGTAGCTAAGATGTCAACTATAAGGACAATCATTGCTATTGCAGCTTCAAAAGGATGGACTCTAAGTCAATTGGATATAAAAAATGCATTCTTGAATGGATACATATCAGATGAGGTATACATGGAACAACCTCAAGGGTTTATACATTCCAGGTATCCAAATTTTGTTTGCAGGTTGAGAAGAGCATTGTATGGATTGAAGCAAGCTCCAAGAGCTTGGAACTATAGACTGGTGAAGTATCTCAATGATCTTGGATATCAAAGTTCAAAAGCAGATTCAAGTCTACTTATCAAAAGAACAGAGGAAGGTACAATCTACATTTGTATTTATGTAGATGACATTATAATCATAGGTACTTCAGATGAAGGAATCAAGAAGGTAAAGAGATTACTTGAGAAAGAGTTCAAGATCAGTGACCTAGGAAAGTTGTCATACTTTCTTGGAATGGAAGTCGCTTATACAGATCATGGCATATATGTATCACAAGAAGGTATCTTCTGAATCTATTGAAGAAGTTTGATATGGAAAATTGCAGAGAAGCTTCAACTCCACTTGAAGTTAATCACAAGCTCAGTAAATATGATGGTGCAGAATACAAAGATATGAGGAAGTATCAATCTCTTGTGGGTAGTTTGATTTATGCTACACTAACAAGACCTGATCTTAGTTATGCAGTGGGAGTTTTGTCACAATTCATGCATTGTCCAAAGGACCCACATTGGATTGCAGGTCAAAGAGTTCTCAGATATATCAAAGGAACTATAAAGGAAGGATTATATTATCCTTTTACATCAGATTTGAAGTTGAGAGCCTACAGTGACTCAGACTGGGCAGGTAACCAAGATGACAGAAGATCAACTCATGGTTACATGATATACATTGGTGATAAGCTTGTAAGTTGGTGTTCAAATAAACAACATACAGTAGCATTATCATCAACTGAAGCAGAGTACAAAGGACTTGTGGAAGCAGCTAAGGAGGTCATATGGATGCAGACA
>CM035416.1:67340828-67373328 GCA_020310875.1 Ceratopteris richardii
TTCTATCAAGTTCTATGAGGTGACTCCCAAAGGCTTAAGCTTAGTTTTCTTCATATGGAAGAGTCTGAACAAGGTGAAATAGTTTATCAAGTTCAATTAAGATTGGAAATGGGCTATGAATCTTAGACAAAATGATTCAATCTGGTTCCCCATCAATGGGATCAGAACCTCCAAAATGCTAAGAAGCTTTGGAACAAAGGTTTTCGCTTGTGGAAACACCTCTAGAAATAAGAAACACGCCAATGGATTAGATTTGAGGACATTGACTCGACTAGGAGAGTGGAATATGAAAAATGGTGACTATTGCAGAGTAGATTCAATGTTTGGGAGTGCTCGAGGACTTGCCTCCTTATTGGGCATGATTCCCCGCAGCCTTAGGGTCTTAGATGGAACAATGGCAATAGTCTCGATAAAATTCCAAGGTTCAAGAAGAATGTGGATCTTCATATCATGCTAAATAGGAGATGGTGTTAGAATTGGTCGAGTTTTAGATGGGATCTTAAGTTCCAATCCCTTTGGCATCCCTTCATTGAGGTTAAAAAAATGAGTTCTTATGTGGGAAACCCTTCACTAGGGGATTTGGACCAATGCTAAAGCTAAAAAAATTTGCAGTACCCCTCCATGGTGTAAACGATGCCTTCATGGTTATGAGGAATTCGGACACCTCTTTTTTTCTTGCCCCAATTGAATGTCGGTCTGGCGGTATCGGAAGGATTTCTCTACTTTGACTTACATTCAGAAAGTTTAAAATATCTTTAAAAAAATTGGTGATTTCTAGACTTATCAAAAAATGTTCCATGTGATTCTCTGATCTCTTTAATACCTGCAGGCAAACAAAAAGAGGAATATCTATTTGAACCCTCCATATATAACCTTTCTTAATTGACCTATGTGAGCACTATGAATTATTTTACATGTGAACCATATACGCATTTGTATAAGAATATAGATATATGTGAACTATTACATGTGATTACCATCACAAGTACAAGAGTGATATGCAACTCATAACCAACTTGGGTGTTAGCGCATACCGGTTTTCAATATCTTGGCCTCGAATATGTCTAGATATTTACTGGTACAGTAAATCAAGCAGGAATATCCTTCTCCAATAATGTTACCAAGAACCTTGTGCACCAAGGGATTGAGCCATATGTATCATTGGGATCTCCCTCAATATCTTGAAAATGACCCTGAAGTGCAAGGCAGGAGAACAAGGAAGATTGTAGAGCATTTTGCTCACTTCGCAGAAACTTGCTTCAAACACTTTGGGGACAGAGTGAAAAACTGGATGACATTTAATCAACTCAGCACTTTTGCATATTATGAGTATGGCAAGGGAGCAGATATATATGGGTGTGTAGACATATGTGTAGTTTTCTTCTTGCAGGTTTGTGGAAATAATGCCTATTCTGTATGAAGATGATCTGTATGAACAAAAAGCCTTTCCAATGAGAAATGGAATTAAACGCGAATTTCTATCTAAAACTTGTGACGTTGAGTGAGAGTCTTTATGAAGGAAAAGCGGAATAGAATTTCCATGTCTTCTTCATACATCGATATGCACAATTAGTTGAAGGATAAATGGAAGAATTGTTTTGTAAAATTATTGATCGGACTATAAGATTACATGTTAATATGTCTTTGCATCATTATTTTATCACTAAGTGTCATGTGAAGCACCCCGCATGTGCCGGCATAGAACACCGGGGTTGACTTGATCCATCCACCGAACCCTTCATTTCGACAATGCACCCTTGCAAAAATTATGTTGTTGTAGGGACAAATCAACTAGAAGCAAGCACTTTTGAGAAGCAACCTGTTGTTCCTCAACTCTGTGGAATGCTATAAGAGGAGAGACCCTTTGGAAGATCTGGAAAGAGAGGCATGCTACCAACATTGGCAGCTCTCCTAAAGAATGGTCGATCAAAAACTCTCTTTTCCTTTTAGGCAAAATAATTTCCAATTGGTAGAAGCCCCCACTTTTAGACATCAAAAAGTTTTCTCCTCTAGAGAAACAAGATTAAAAGCAAGTGGGCCCCCCATGAGTGGGATGAAAGGGTTATCAACCTTGTTTGTAATGTTTTCTAGCAAGTTTTAAGCAACTACGACTTTATGAGATTAGGGGGTCTCAAGGGTGCTAAGCTAGATCACTTGTACAGTTGTTTTTTTTTTATTAATTGAATTTTGGGAAAGTAGGCTATTGCCAAACTTCCTTTTGAAAAAAAAAAGATCAAGGTGGTGTGGGTATTCTAGACATTGAAGAATTCACCAATAAGTTGGCAGCTAGATGGTCACTTGAAGCATGGAGCAAAAGGGATGCCTCTTGGGGCAAACTGATTAGAAACAAGAGCACTATTAGGCCCTTGGGCCTTCTAGAGGGGAAAGGTCTTGATCATCTCACTCTTGTGTTCTCCCTCATATTTGGTGACTCCCAAAGGATCCTGCAAATACTAAGTGCGAAGTCTGCACACATTAGTTGGGTTGACTTGGCCTTCCGCCTCTTGAGGTAGGGGTGAAGGTTCAATCCCCACTTGTGGCAGGATAGTGTGGGCCTAAGGCTAGTGTAAAGCATGATATTACTCGTTGAAACCATTCCTCTCTTGTGTCGCCTTCGAGTAGTCTAACCCTTGCTTTGTGAGATATGGGGGGTTCCATGGGTACTATGCCCATTCACTTGTACATTTGCAATTTCAAAGTTAAAGCTGAGGGGAGTAGGCTTTGGCTGAACCACCATTAAAAAAAAAAAAAAACTAAGTGCCAAACTCTACTTGGATGTGTATTTTAATATGTAGTATGGACTTTGCATGTGGGTGTGAGGTGAAACATTTATCTGAGTGGAAAGATAGAAATATTACCAACTATTCATTCATGTGTTGGCACAATGTTTTGATAAAAGCTTGCTTTTGCATTTTGTTTCATTTTTCTTTGCAGGAAAAATATATGGGTTGCAAGTAATACCACACATTATTATTGTACTTTGAGAATCATTCAACCATTTCAAAAGTGGTAATTCTTGATGCTATGAACCTTCTCCTCCACTTAAGAAAGGATTTTTCTCAGTATGCAGTATGCAGGGAGCCAAGCAATCAAGGTTCGAGGAAGGTCATACAGTTGAGGGAAAATAGAATTTGAAATTTTAAATTGTGCATTGGCAGCTTTGGAAGTGTCATAGTTTGTTGGAAAGAGAAATAGATTCCCGCTCTTTGTATCTACATTGTGTGTGCGCCTAAAGTTAATTGGCAATACAAGTGGGAAATTTTATTTTACCTATATATGCAGAAGGTTGGAAGCTATAACACATTTATGTGTTTGAACACATGTGTGCATGTCCCATCCTTGCCTAAAGAAATATTTTGAAAAGGCATCTCAAGCATTTGCATTAATCTTACCTTACCGAGGTGCCAAAGAATAAGAAATGGAACAATTAGTAGAGATTAAAAGCATCAATGTTCTTTTGCAAGAATTCATCAATGAATTTGTACCAGCTGAACTCAAGCACAACACTCTAAATGAGCTCTTGAACTTCATGCAAACTCCTAGTGATTCAATGAGGCAAGACACTAAACAGTTTAGAGAACACATGCTACATTGTATTTAGCTCCACTCTGATGAAAAATTGGTGGAATTATTCCTAGATGGATTGAGAAATGCAACCTAGTTCTCTAGAGGATTGCATTAGAAAATACATTGAAATCGAACATGACTTGGGGTTCACATTGAGTGTACCAAAGCCCAAGGAAAATCAAGACGTTAAACTTTAGAGTATCCTACTAAGAAGTAATTGGGTAATATGATGGTTTATACATATTATCGGGGAAAAATGTTTTAGTCATTTGGAGACCCTACACATTGTCTCCATTGGCAATACCCACATCCATCATATCCTCCACCTCAAGTTGTTGAGCAAAATCCTAGTAATTCCCAAAGGATTTTATTAGAGGCTCCTCCACCATTTCTTGAGAAACTAAACAAGTGCCTCATTCAGAACAAACTCGAGGCACATATACATGAATAGTTACTCCTTTATGCACTCCGATGTATATAATTCTCAAGGGGTAAAATATCTAATGCATGTCCACCAGGGTACACTCAAGAAGCTCTAGAGATGAATAGAAGACAAGCCCATAATTAGTGTCAACATTTACAAAATAGCACGAGTCAAGATCTCCCAAGTGATATTTAGGGTCTATATTCCAACACGATATCTGTAGGACTCATCCTAGCAAAGGAGAATACCAATCCAAGATGTAAAATAAGACAAATCCAATAGTTATAACAAGACATAAGCATGCAACAAGCCAAAGAGGGAGAATTAGCATGCAATAAACGATCAGAGCTAGAGCTTAGAATGAATGAAGAAGTTACCGTCATAAAATTAAAAGACTGATACATGTACTTGTGGCTCATGTTCAAGAGCAACCAATAGTGTTACAAAATGATAAGACGTGCTACTCTAGAGAAAGGATTGCCTTTTAGAATATGGATATCTATTGACGAATGCTTAATGTTCCCCAATAACTAGTGGATAAAATTTCTCCAATAGTTCCTCGAGATGAGAATCCCTGAGGATATAAAGCTCACGCAACAAAATATAAATCACATGCAAGAATCTTCAGGACCCACACCCTCCATAAACTTAGTACAAAAGTTTGATATGGATACCCAAAATCAATTTGGCCCAAATCAATCAAGCTCACCCTCCATGAGAGCACACATAGATAAAGAAAATAGTTACAAATCAAAAGAGGCATATCAATCATACACAAGAAAGGAAGCTCTCATAGGATAAGTATTTGCAAGGGTCCATTAAATATCCAATTTGGGAGCCCAAAAATCTCATTAGGGCACAAAGCGATCACAATCAAATGTGGATTCCAAAGATGCCATTACTTTGCTTTGTGTTGCTAATCTCTTCCTACAGATGATCATTACTCCTTTTACAAACCCAACGGATATGTGGTGGCTAAAGGTACGAGTATTCATATGGATGGCAATCATTTATGGCACAAGCTACACTAATGCAGGCTTCAAAGGAGCGAGCAGAATACTAAGCTATCCTGGAAGAGATAATGAAAGTGGCATGAGGTCTCTAACTAGAGTGAAGCCTCACATTCAAGTACATGAAGCTATGTGAATTTGATAACTCTGTTCTCAAGAAATTTATGATGAGATGGAAAGGAAACACATTGCAGTTCATGCAATAATTGATTCAGACAAGTGATGGCCAAACAATCCACTTGAACATTTGTTTTGTGATGCTAGTGCTTTACGTGCCCATTTTTCACTTCAAAATTAACGAAATTCATGATTATTATCAAAGGTGCTATCTACAACTACAACTCGTGACAATTGTTTTGATCACTAACAAAGCTTTCCAAGAATTGGCTATTAAAATCTTTGTTTCCAACTCTACAACAACCAAAGGAGATACTTCACATCTGCACATTAAAGTCAATCATTCCATCGTAAGGTAAAATGTTTCTAATCTTTAGTTTAAGATGCCTCATCTGTAGTAAGCCCTTGAGCACTTTGTTTAAGTCCTTTTTAATTTTTTTGTACCATTTTTTTCAAAGTAGGCATGCATAGGGCCACTCTAAAAGTCCATGCACAATGTACGTTTTTCTTTCTTGGCCTAATAATTTCACTAAGTAATAAGCCCACCATTATTAATGAATGAAAAAAAAACAACAAAATATAAATCCAAAAAGCTTGTAGAATGTATGCAATATCTCGTTTTGCAATAACTCTTCAACCCCAAAGCAGCTCAATGCCCACACTTCCCAGAAGATGATGACATCAATATCTATTGTGGATGATAGAATCTAGAAGTGGGGGAGTTATTGCAGTAGGACTCACAAAAGTAGTTATAAACAAAGAAAAGGATGTGAAGAAAGTTTTGTTCATGTCAAAATAAAAAAATAGAGCTACATGGAGATACCGAAGTGAAGCAAGTACCAAATGGGGCCCATAATTTTGATAAAGTTCTCTTTAATTTGGCCATTTACTCATAAAAATACGCTATTGAAAACATGGCCCATTTTTGTAATTTTACTCCACTTTTGTAGAAGGAGAGGATTCTTTGATCTTATGAAATGATAGCATAAGCCATTATAATTTTTCCTAATTCTGTGCATCTCAAATAAGAGGTTATATGAAGGTTTAGGACCAATTTTAAGTGAGCGTGGACATTAGAATATGAATAGGGTCCAAACTTTAAAATTGTCTCTATAAAAGGCATAAGAATCTGATTTTCTAGGCTTATCCTTTTTATTATTCTCAAGTCTTGTGAAGAGAAGTAAGTTTCTTGGAGTTAACTTCTTCTTGCTCATGAGGCACTTGCATGCATCTTTCTTAAATGACATCCCTAAGTGTGGAGGTCGAGGTGTCAGAAGTTCTGCTCCGATGAACTCCCCAGTTTTGGGATTCGTTCTACACGACTTTCGATGACTCTTGACAGAGACACGCGCACGGAGTTCGATGTATTCTTGCCGCCCAGCCGCGTGGTGTTTCTAATGACTACTTTCTCTCTCTCTACACCCAAAATGGGTCATGGTCAAGGTTCCTCTCATGAGTGCCACTTGGCACTCATGTGAGCATCATACTCTATATGAATAAGAGGAGGGTCATACCTCTAAATACTATTCATATAGGATACTCCATGTGACATTTCCTTCCCCTTAGTTCCATTTTGTCCTCAAAATGGTATTGGAAGGTCTAAAAGAAAGAGAGAAATAATAGAACCACCACTCCCACTATATCCCCATGTATAGAAATACATGGTCCTGTCTCCGTGTTGTTTCCCCATATCCTTCCCCTTAAGAAAACTCTTGGGAAGGTAAACTAAAACGGGGAAACCGTCTCTGAAGGGTGCTAACCCGCTCCCATGTGGCACTATCTTCTGAACTATCTTTCCACTTTACTAGACACTCTTTATACAAGTGACTCCTCGTCCGTTTCTCTCGAGTGCGTAGTATGCTCTCTGGCTCATGTGGAATAGATTGAACAGAAATAGGCTCTACTACCTCACTATCTGGAATGAGGTTGTCAGATTCACCCAGCCTTTTCTTAAGCCGGCTAACATGAAAAACTGGATGGATTTGACTATTCTCTGGAAGTTGGAGCTGGTAAGCCATCTTTCCTATTCTCTTAAGTATTTGGAAAGGTCCACAATACCTAGGAGATAATTTTGGACAAGGTCCCGTCTTCATGGTTTCAGACCTAGATGGAACTCTAAGATAGACTTGCTCTCCTTCCTCAAAGTTGATATCTCTTCTTTGAGGGTCAGCATAGGCTCTAGCCCTATCCTGAGCTTTCCTAATGCTGTCCTTAGCAAGTCTAAGCATATCATTCATTTCTTCCAAGCAGTCCTTTGCAGCTTCAACTTTTTCATTCTGCAAGCCAACTGCATAAGGAGCCCTTGGCTGAAACCCATACATAAGCATAAATGGACTATGCCCAGTGGAAGAGTGCTTGGCACTATTATATGCAAACTCTACTATAGGTAAGTACTCTTCCCAATTAGTTTGCCTTTCATTCACATATGCTCGAAGCATATCCTCTAGGATTTGGTTAACCCTTTCTGTTTGCCCATCCGACTGTGGATGCTCAGCCGTACTCATGCTAAGCTTTGTATCCAACCTTTTGAAGACCGCTCTCCAAAAGTGGCTAGTGAACTTCCTATCCCGATCAGAAACTATGTCTAAAGGAAGACCATATAACCGGTATAGGTTCTCTACAAAGAGTCTAGCCAACTCAGGTGTCTTCACTGTAGTATGTGTCGGAATAAACCTAGCCATTTTGGTTAACCTATCCGACTGTGGATGCTCAGCCGTACTCATGCTAAGCTTTGTATCCAACCTTTTGAAGACCGCTCTCCAAAAGTGGCTAGTGAACTTCCTATCCCGATCAGAAACTATGTCTAAAGGAAGACCATATAACCGGTATAGGTTCTCTACAAAGAGTCTAGCCAACTCAGGTGTCTTCACTGTAGTATGTGTCGGAATAAACCTAGCCATTTTGGTTAACCTATCCACAATTACCCAGACCGAGTCGTGCCCTCTCTGTGTCTTAGGTAATCCAACTATAAAGTCCATGGAGATACTCTCCCATTTCCCATTGGGAATATCCAATGGGTGGAGTAGTCCTCCAATCCTCAACCTCTCAGCTTTGTTGACCTGGCATTTATTGCACTTAAGCACATACTCTAGGACGTCCTTATGAAGTCCAGGCCAATAAAACTGCCTCTTAACAAGATCATAAGTCTTGTTAACTCCTGGGTGTCCCGCACTAGGTGTGTCATGACACTCATATAAAATATGCCGTCTCATCTCAGTATCTCTAGGGACACACACCTTACCTTTATATAACAGATATCCATCATGGACACTGTAATTCTTCCACTTGAATCCTTCTTGAGTACCCGTCGATACTCCATCCTCATTGGAAACCCGTATATTACGATCCCCATTCTCTATGGCTTCCCAAATCTCGGAATATGCAGGATCAAGCCTACATTTCCCTCTAATAGACTCAAGTAGCTCGCTAGTGATCTGAGTAAAACTCAGTCCATTGAGCATAGGCATGCGGCTAAGTGAATCAGCCACTACATTAAACTTTCCCTTCCTATACCTAAGCTCATAATCAAACTCTTGAAGGGTCTCTGCCCATCGGGCCTTACGACCTTTAAGGTCTGTTTGATTAGAGAGCCACTTAATGCTCTCTTGATCAAACACTATCGTAACTTTGGCACCATATAAATAATGACGCCACTTCTTCAAAGCATGGACTATTGCATACAACTCCTTCTCATAGACGGAGTAATTCTTTTGAGCCGGTTCTAGTTTCTTGCTCTCAAAAGCTAATGGTCGACCATCCTGTACTAAAACCGCTCCTATAGCAAAATCACTCGCGTCAGTTTCAACCACAAATGGTTTATTGGGATCTGCTATATGTAAAAGTGGAGCTGTAGCAATTGCTACCTTCAACTTTTCCATACTTTGCTTCTGTTCGTCTCCCCAGTGAAAGGCTTTCCCTTTCCCTTTAAGCTGTTCCGTCATCGGGACAGCAATTTTGGCATAGTTCTTAATGAATCTTCGATAGAAACCTGATAAACCTAGGAAGATCTGCAGCTCCTCCAGATTCCGTGGATGTGGCCATTCCATAATAGCCCTTACTTTTTCAGGATCCATCTGGATTCCATCTTGGGAGACTATATGCCCAAGGTATTTAACCTCTGTCTTGAAAAATTCACACTTTGACTCCTTAGCAAAGAGCGAATTTTCCCTTAGCACTTGAAATACTTTTCTCAAGTGTTCCAAGTGCTCCTGTTCTGATGTACTATAGATCAGAATGTCATCTAAAAAGTCTACTACAAAGTGTCCTAGATAAGGCCGTAAAACACTATTCATGAGTTTCATGAAAGTGGCAGGAGCATTGGTGAGACCAAAAGGCATCACCAAAAACTCATAGTGCCCATATCTAGTCCTAAATGCAGTTTTAGGGACATCCTCTGCCCTAATCCTGATCTGATGATATCCTGATCTAAGGTCAAGCTTGGTAAAATACCGAGCTTGATGTAACTGATCAAATAGATCTTCCAACCTAGGCATTGGGAATCTATTTTTGATAGTTACCTTATTAAGTGCTCTATAATCTATACATAGTCTCATAGAGCCATCTTTCTTTTTAACTAGGAGCATTGGCGATGCCCATGGTGAGTTACTAGGTTTGATGAAGCCTTTATCTAAATAATCCTGCAATTGCTTCTCAACCTCCTCATGCTGAGAAACACTAAGCCTATAAGGTGGTCTACAAATAGGGTTAGTGTTAGTAACAACCTCTATGGCATGGTCAATGTCCCCTCTCTCAGGTGGTAGCCCTCTAGGTAAGTCAGTGGGAAAAACATCTCTGAATTCAAACATAAGATCCTTAAAAGTTTTAACTACACACTCTTGCAAAAAAGAATAGTAGAAAGTCCTGTTCATATTTACATTCAAAGCATGAAAATATACATCAGATGAGCTGTCTATACAATGCTCCATATCATGACTATACAATAAAAACATATCCTGTACATGCTGTGAACAACAGAGACTATACAACTCTAATGATGAGATGAGAGGTGCACTAGGTACATCTCTCTCTCCCTGAATATAAACTGTACTTCCATTCTTTTCAAACTCGAGTGTGTTATTTTGATAACTGCGTTTAAGTGTATTTCCCAAGCCCCATAGCCACTCTCTTCCTAAGACTAGATCTGTCCTCTCCATGTTCATAATTTGGAAGTCCATATGATCTATATAATCCTGCATCTTGACCTCCAAATTGGATACCATAGTATCCCATATTCTTTTATCTTGCCCTTGCATCATAGATACAATGTATTTATGTGCACTAGGCTGTTGGGGAATCTTCAATTTCTTGACCAAAGCATAGTTTATGAAGTTATGAGTGGCAGAGTCATCTATCATGACTCGCACCCTGGTCCCGTATACACTACCATGTAGCTTGACCAAGTCATGTGGTCCAAACTGCGGTGACCACAATGACTGAGTCAAACAACACGTGTGCTCTATATCCTCGTGCATCACCTCCACTCCCTTGCAGCTAGAGCTGCCATGAATGGGAAGGGTCTGCACCAGGTGGACCGCCTTTTTGCCCCTTTCAGGAGCCGTACTCGACTCTGGTCCTTTCTTCTTTTCTTCCCCCTTCTTGAGTGGACAGTTCCACTGTGAGTGGCTAGGGGATAGGCACCTAAAACACAGGTTCTCTCTTTTGGCCTTCTCAAACTGGTCTGTGGATAGCTTAGGCCCTTGTGATCTTTGTTTTTTAATAAAAACCTTGTTTTTCCCAAAAGGCATCTTTTTCTTAAATTTAGTGGTGCTCAGAGGTTTAAGGGGCTGATCCGTCTCCATAGGAGTATACTGAGGACGGTTATGGTCCTCATATATCTGTGCATATTTGATCGCCTCCTCAAACGTCTTAGGCGCATTCCTCCTGACTTCCCTCTTTATGGCTTTATCCAAGCCCCTAACAAACCCTCTGGTCTTCTGAAAATCATCTAGACCCTTAAGCTTCAAAGTGATCTCTCTATAGTGGGATAGATAAACTGAAAGAGGCCTGCCTCTTTGAGTAATCCTATCCCACTCATCCCAATTCCTCTCCTCTTCATTTTCAGGAAGAAACTCTTTTAGAAAAAGAGTCTCAAACTGAGTCCAGTCACTAGGGATAGAGTTTGCCTCCTTAAGACTCATCCACCACTTATAAGCACGCGGGCCGAGGGAGAGACTCGCCTCTAGCACACGATACTCAGGTGGGGTGCCCTTCAATTGATGCAAATCTTGCCACTTTTGTAAAAAAGTGTAGATTGCATCCTTATTCCTGTCTCGGTCATCCCCCGTGAAGGTTGGTGGCTTTAAGTCTTTCAGGAGGGGAGCTTCCCTAGAGCTCTCTCCCTTATACTTACTAGGAAGAGAAGTCTCTTTCCTAGTAATCTCTAGAGGAATGGTAGGAGTCTCTCTTTCCTTCCTAGCTAGGAAAGAAGTGACACTAGTCTCAAGAGAGATCATTTGAGACTTAAGTTGCTGTATAAGAGATGTAATGCTACCCAAATCTTTCTCTAACTTGAGGGTTTGCTCTTTCAAGTCAATGAATTGGTCACGAGTGACAAATTCATCTATAAGCTCTTCATAAGTATACTCTTGCTGTGAAGGCTCTTTTTCTTCTATGTTCTCTTCTATTTCTTGTCCTAACTCTACTTCTTCCATCCTAGCATCCTGATCTTCTAGTTGCTCTCTAGGTGGAGAAGTGGTCTCAACTAATTGTTTGCCTTTATTTTCCATGTTTAAGTACCCTTCCCCCGTTTTCTAACTAGAGAGTATGAAAATGAATGGAAGTAGAGTTAAAATATGCAAGAAGAAGAGAGATATAACACAAGAACACTTCCCTGATACAAAGTAAAGTTGCGGAAGCTAAATCCAGGTGGTCCTTGATGCTTCAAGCCGCTGATTTTAAGTCCTCGCCAGTCCCAAAAGAAAATTGGAAATGTCCGCTTGGTCCGGGGAGGTTCTAGACACCATAAACCATCCAAAACAACACCAAAAGTGCGTAGGAAAAGCCTCAAACGGGCAAACTGAATGCAACTGAAAAATTTCAGAAATTTTCCAATCCTCGCCAGTCCACAAAGTGTTGTCCAGCACCTACTGCTCTTTTCGAAAAAATTTTGAATTGCTGTCGATGGAGGTTGATATCCCATAGGTGCGCGCAACAGCCGGAAGAGAAGGCTATAAAGCCAAGAGCATAAGTTGCTCTCTTTCACCTTGGAGTGGGGAGGGAGGAGCAAATCTCCCCCTCGTGGGCTGGCGGACGCCTTCGGGCCTTCACTGATCGCGGGCCGCCTATGGGCCGTCGGTTGTTGATGATGGTTGTCCCGTCGCGGGCCGCCTGTGGGCCGTCGGTTCTTGATGATGGTTGTCCCGTCGCCGTCTGGCTCCGATACCAATGTCAGAAGTTCTGCTCCGATGAACTCCCCAGTTTTGGGATTCGTTCTACACGACTTTCGATGACTCTTGACAGAGACACGCGCACGGAGTTCGATGTATTCTTGCCGCCCAGCCGCGTGGTGTTTCTAATGACTACTTTCTCTCTCTCTACACCCAAAATGGGTCATGGTCAAGGTTCCTCTCATGAGTGCCACTTGGCACTCATGTGAGCATCATACTCTATATGAATAAGAGGAGGGTCATACCTCTAAATACTATTCATATAGGATACTCCATGTGACACGAGGTGTTCACACCATTGAAAATATTCCCTTAGATTGACATTATGGGTTGTGGATGCTTCACTTTTCGATAGCTCGAGTTCTTGAGGTCTTGGAGCGACCTATATCTCAACATGAAAACACGAACGATGACAACCTACTGCATAGTTTCTCCGGGTCCATCTTTTATATCTTTCTAGGCTCCCTTTCTCAAAGCGTAGTCCTTAATTATCATACCATACATGCCACAATAAATGAAAACATTTTAAAAATTCTTGTAAATCACTTCTTGATCCATGAGGTGCACTTTTCCCAATATCGATGCTAACCATGGAAGAGAGTTCTTTATTGCGGTCAGCCTCCACACAAATCTACGGATGCATTAAAGAGGAAGAGAAACCTTCATAAATAGCGCTCCGTACATCCTCCTTGGCCATGAGAGGAAACCTTCATAAACAAGGCTCCATACATCCTCCTTGGCCTTGAAGAGAAGAGATAGAAAACCTTGGGCCCTTGTCGAATAGAAACTTTCTGCAATGAAACTTGCAAACAGAAAGAGAGCATCTCCAAAACTTGTTCTTCCACAAAGACCCACCTCTTCCACTGCCTTTTGCCAAATCACCTTTCCTTCCTTCTTTTAACATTTCTATTTTCTTTTCTTCTCCCTTACCTTTCTTTCTCCCAATACTTACTTTCCTACTTTTTTCAACATTAACTCCCTTAAACGAAAGAAACTATTGGAAAAACAAAGCCCTCAATCGAAACTAAGACTCCAAAAAAGAAAAGGAAAAAGAACAAAAGGAATGCACCTAAGAAAAATTAGTGAACACAAAAGAAACCTAAACTAGGATAAGGTGAACCACAAAAACAGAAACAAACAACCACAAGAAACAAAAAGAGACTAACAACAAGACAAAGTCGGTGAGTCTAAAAAAGACTTCAATGCCAAAAGATATGACCAATTTTTTGTGCGTTTATGATCTTTAATTCCTAGAGTAAACTTGTTCCACAAAGATAACCAGCCTTGTTCCACAAAGATAACCAGCCTATCCACATGGACCCCTGCAAATAAAACTCAACATTGTTAGTGAGAACTTGACTAGGTTTAAACTTACTTTTAACTTCCATCCATGATTGCAACATTCTACAAATAATTGTGCTGCCAACAATCAATGGAGATGCTTGTTCCAAAATGGTGGGTTGTGGATAATAACTATGTTCTATCTGAAACTAAACTATCTCTTGCTTGCAAATAAGTGATGATGTATCATATGGCTATCCTCACCAAGAAGTTCCAACATTTTTGTATGAAAAAACCTCTAAGACATGAAGATATTGTTAGATATGCTCAATACTCCACCCTCAAGTGACCACAAATCACCCACGTTGCTCTTAGTTGTAAGGCCCCCATTATGACGATAATCCATTGTGAGAGCTCTGACATTTGTGGAACCCTAACTTCCAACTTAGATGAGGTCTATCTGTGACCATTAATGGTAATAGATGATATTTGTGAGGCTAGCCATTAGGTTAGATAGGGCATAAACTTTCGGGCTATTGGGTTGCCATTCAAGGGAAAAATAAAGGCCTTTTGGCACCGTGTGGTTGCCCCATAGAAGCTTAATTCGGGGAGTGCAAAGGGGGGCCTGCTAGATTATATATTTTGTCAAATTATTGTCAGATTATATATTTTGTCATGGAGATATTGTCAAATTATATATTTTTCCAACTATTTCATATCTCCCAACTATGTTTATCTATATTGGCTCCCCTTGTAAAATCTATATAAGCATCACCCATGCTGAGCTTTATATAGCATTGCACACTAGTAAGACCTTTATCTAGATTCTATCAAGATCACCATCTAAGCTCCACATTGGGGGCACACGGGTGGATAGCACCATTGTTGTAGCTGCATTACTCTTGCCAATCCAAGAATTCGAGTTCTCTATCTCTCAATATATGTCTATCTTTCTCTACATTTTTCTCTAAACTTTGTCTACTAGTCTATTCTATTGTGATGTTACTTTCTTACATGGTATCAGAGCTTACAAGGCTCTGAATGGTGTAGAAGCAAAAATATAGAGGTTGTAGAGGTTTCAACGACAAAAGAGAGAAGCTATCAAGTACTGCATCATCATCTATAACCGGGAATCAAGGTGGTTCATCAATAGGAGTAGGTGGAACAGAGATAGAAGCAACAATATTGTCAGTCATCCAAACATTGCAGATATGACCACTAGCCTTCATGAAAGGTAGACTTGATGGTACGAACTACACCCTATAGAAGTTTAAAATCACATCTATCCTTGATTCATATGAGCTTCTAGAGACTATTCTTAGGGTTAATCATGCGTCGTAAGAAATACCTGATCCAAATAATCCTAGTCAAATGATTCCTCCTAATGATGATCTTCTATGTGTTTGGAAACATAGAAACATAGATGCACTATATGCTCTAGTTACAAGTACTACTAATAGTGTTATGACTCTCATTCATCATACTACCAAGGCATGTGAAGCATGGATGGTGGCACTCAAGGTCAGGCACAAGGTGTAGGAGTCCATCCAAGAAGTGGATACACAAGAAGAGGGAGCATGTAGGGAGCTCCAAGAAGCATAAGTCAAATTTTCAAAAGGAAACCATATAAAAATAGTGATTTTGATCACTATAAACCATTGTAAATACCAGTTCACATTTTTCCAACTCCATTTTTCTCAATTTGAGGAGTCCTCAAGCTTTAGAACTATTAGAAGTATCTCCGTACCAATTTTCATAATTTTCAGTCTCTGTTTGAGCCCCCAAATAAGCCCTAGAACCTAAATTTTAACTAGGTTGGACACTAGGTCTAGACAGGGCCAAAACTAGTCAAAAACTATGAAAAGAGCTGGAGAGCTCATTTTTTAGTTGGTTAGTTGGAGATTGAAGATATTTTTGAGCTTTTTATACCTTCTTTGAGATTGCTAATAGAATTCCTTCCATTGTTCCTCTCTTTGCTCTTACTAGGTGCATGTGTGTGTGTATGATTGTGCATGCTGGTGTGCTTCTGACTCATGCACTTGTGCCTTCACTTGCTCATGGTCTTCATACCAATCCTCATATCTCCACAGATTGACATTTATGAGGTGGATCTCCTCATGTTGGTACTTACCATTGTGCTAGAGTGACACCAACTTTGGCGTGATTGTTGGGAAGAGTGCTTAGAGGATGAGCATGTGACGGTAAGACGTAGAGTTGTGATGTTGGAAGGTAAAAAAAGAGTTATTTTCATTTTAGTTTTTTACTTTTTCTCCAATTTCATCATCATCAACATCACCATCTTTCCCCATCTTCACCTTGTAGAAACTTTTTGTTTTTACTGTATATTCACTACATTTGCACCTCGTTTTTCATTCAAAGAAAGGCTTGTAGAGAGAGTTTAGTGTTGAAATACTACCAAAGAGTAGCTTTGCACTCTCAAAACATCAAGAAGTTGAGTGGCTAGTCCGGGACATGAGAGGACCTATGACAGGTATCGTAAGTGTAGTATCACGGGTCTTGAGAGAGAGTTTTATTCTACATGCACATATTGTTGACAAGGAGGGCACAAGGTACACATATTTGCAAAAAATTTTGAATTTGGACTTCAAAAAGTCCAAGTATCACGGTCCGTTGAGATTAGGTATCATGATACTTGAATTCCTATGTGTCACCATACTTGGCATGTATTGTGTATCATCTTGTGATACTTGGCATGTATCGTGTATCATCTCCCATTGTGTCGTGACACTGCACAAGTATCATGTATCGTAGGGTTGAGTATCACGATCTTTCCCAAGTACTATGTATCGTGCCTATCCAGCATCATGTATCATGATACTTCCCAAGTATCGTGTACTGCCAAGTTGTGTATCTCCATAGTGCCCAAGTATCCTATACCACGTGGCCTCAAGTACCATATCATGGGAGCAAATACCATGTATCGTGAGTCCACAAGTATTGTATCATGAAAATCTAGTATCGTGTATCATTGCACACTCGAGTATCCTATATCGTGTTAGATCTAGGTATTGCATCATGAGGATAAGTATCGTGTATCATGTGTTGTAACACAAGCGTGTATCGTGTATCATGGTGATATCAAGTATCGTATCATTAGGATTGATATCATGTATTGTCTAGATTGGCGTATCATGTCATTAGGGCAAAAAACGGCCAAAAAAGGGCCGTGTAAGGATTTCAATTAGTTGTGCTTAATCTGGATTAAAGTTGTCAACTCATTTTAAAAAAATCCGTGTAAGCGCATTTAAAACGTATCTTGTGCAAATTTTGAAGAGAGAGAAACTCGTGTGATAATCATGAAAAGTATGTGTGATATCTTATGCCTCAAAGTTTGTGCTCATCGGGCGTTCATGAAAATTTGAATTTTCCTCTTGTTCACGGACCTATATAATGTGTGCTTATGCCATTTTGCACTTTTTTTACTCTACTTTCGATAGCAAGCTTGTTTCTCTCTTTCATGTCATTTTAGACACTTTCGTGTCACTCTTCGTAGTAGACCATGGAGAACCTCAACCCAAACACTCTCACTCACCTTTCAACCAGCCAAAATCATTGTGATAAGTTCCATATCAACATTGCAGTTAGTCATGAGTATGCAACGACAAAAAAGGTATGCCGAAGGGCTCTTCAACATTCTAAAGTGGTTGGATTGCAGAAAGAAGGCAAAAAACATATCGACATATGGGCAGATGGATTTGTTTATCCAATTGATCCACAAACTAGAAGGTATACCCCTTTTCATAATCTTCATGATCTAATTAGACTTTTAGGAGAAACATGGGCATCCCTTCTTATGTAGAAGAAATATCGCAGGCAGTGGAAGCTACATTTCAGGATGGCGACTGACTTGCGTACACTGCTCCTACCACTTTTTTTCGGAGCCGTTATGTGGAGAGCTACACAAGCGACTGTTCTGTTTCATAACACCAGAACTGTCATGAGCTGGGACTCCATCAATCAGGTAATCACACTTCCTCTGCTTCGTCCACTCCCGTAATGATGATAGCGGCGTCCGTTGAAGTAGTGTCCATCTATCTATGTATGTGCAGGAGCACTACGGCACCATGCAGGAAGTGACCAATGTCGTCTACAAGGGTAGCACTGCAATCAAGTGCACGCAAGTCTACGTTCATAAGGCTATCGTTCACCTTTTCATTAAAAAATGTGAATCTCTACTTTCAGAAATGGGATTTCTTGGTGGTGATGTTCATCTAAGAAAAGATCCAAAGCTTCTACAAAATATAGGTAATGTACAAAAGAGCTTGGACTTTGGATAGCTTGGACTCAGAGGAGAGCTATCCAGAAGTACTGATTCATCCAGATTTTCAATCTAGGAAAATAACTGTCACAACAACTTGGAAATTTAGAAATGTAAGGGAGCTCCTAGAATACCTTAATGAGGCATCATCATAGTTCATATTCTCAATTGATGATGCAATAGTTAACATTGGATCAGAGAAAACATTATCTTGCATAACTTGCCTGCCACCCAGGTTGATCAAGTTCCAACCCTTTAGATTGTAACAAAGAAGATTTTTTTTCAAACTTCCATTGATTTTTCTTTGCAAGATGGTGACTAAGAATGTGACTGATTACATCACTTCAGTTATGTCTTTTTATGGACTATATTCATCTTGGCAGTTTTTTGTTTAATTTCAAGATTGTGAGGAGGTTTCAATGGTGCAATGATTATACAGGAACTTGCATATGACAAAATGGATGGTATGACAAAATGGAAAAGATTGGATGACACGACCGATACAAGCGATATGGACCATCCGAAATTATCTGATTGCCCATATCGCTTGCATCGGTCGTGTCATAAAAACTTCTCTATCCTCTTCACATTTAACTTTTCTGTAGGATGGTGACTAAGAATGTGACTGATTACATCACTTCAATTATGTCTTTTTATGGACTACATTCATATTGGCATTTTTTTGTTTAATTTCAAGATTCTAATGAGGTTTCTATTGTGCAATGATTATAAAGGAACTTGCATGAGTAAATTCTAGGTGATTCAAGAATATAAACCAAGAAATTCTTACATAATATATCTCCCCTTTTAGAACCTTTTTCCATACTTCCATTGATTTTGCTTTTGCAGGATTGTAAGTAAGAATGTGACTCATTACATCACTTCAATTATGGCTTTTTATGGACTATATTCATATTGGCATTTTTTTTTAATTTCAACATTTTGATGAGGTTTCAATGGTGCAATGATTATACAGGAACTTGCATATGACAAAATGGATGGTATGAAAAAATGGAAAAGATTGGATGATATGACTGATACAAGCGATATGAGCCATCCAAAATTCTCTGATTACCCATATCGCTTGCATTGGTCGTGTCATAAAAACTTCTCTATCCTCTTCACATTTAACTTTTCAACATGAATAAAGCAAAAAGCACCCAAAATAGACATTTTGATGATAGAACCAATTCAATTTTTCTGGAACCATGCAATGAAGTCACTTTTACTTAGTTCTCAAGAGGATCAATTCAACATTACATTACTCAAGGCATATAAATATAGTTACAATGACCATCTTCCAGATGAAGACTGGCATAATTACATACAATTTGTACATCAATAAATCTTCCAACATATGTTGGTTACACATTAGATTACAATCTTACATTCCAAAAATATAAGGGCATATTGCATGTTCCATAATGGCATTTATTGCTCTCTCCTTGATCAAGATGACCCAAACATATGGATAGTCTGACAAGTTCAACTCAGGGTTGTAAAACCTGCTTTCCAAGAACCTTACTGCATTTGCAATCACTCTCCAGTCACACGAGGTGTTGTATTTCTGTAATGGCACATGTATTTGAATGTATCCAAACCTTTTTTCTTCTTTCAATGAAGGAATTCCTAGAATGTTTTGATCAATATGCATTTTGAGAATCTTAGCAGCACTGCAAGGTAAACTTAAATTTAGAATGGATGGCAAGGCTTTAAAATAGAACACAACAAAACGTATGGCGAGGCTTACACTTTGGAGTTTCCATGTTGTGATTGGAGAGAATTCCTTGCTGTCTTCTTTGTCCTAGCCATAACCTACAAAAAAAAATTATTATCATCAGATAAATAGGACTTTTACTAGAGAAAAACAAATCATGGATCAGTAGGGATTAATATTAGGACATGGATCAATTACACAAAAAAAGATTACATCCTTCATATTTGCAATGTCTTGTACCCCTTTGGGCAATAAATATGTGTATCTATGTACATTTCATGAGTAATAAGCTTTGAAAAGAAATATATTTAATAGAAATAACTCGAAACACAAGCAAAAACAAAGCATGAGACACGACCAATCCAAGCGATTAGGGTCATCAAAGAATATCGGATGGGTCTAATCGCTTGCATTGGTCCTAGTTGCTTGAATTGGTCATGTCCAAAGGAGGTCATCTTGAAGCTTAGATTGCATGTGAACTTTTGTATCTTATTATTAGTTAAGAATTTTAAGAAAATAATGCAACCATTGCGTCCGGAACGTGCCAAAACCCTAAGATTGACTGTCTATTTGCATGATTTTGATACCCGGAGGTCTTGATAAGCCTTTTTGTATTGATTTCCAGACACGACCGATGCAAGCGATTAGGCCCATCCAACATTTTTAGATGAGCCTAATCGCTTGCATTGGTCGTGTCCTACATTCATGCACAAATAGGCTCATCAAGACCTCTCAATATCAGAATCATGCAAATAGACAGTCAATATTAGGGTTTTGGCACGTTTCGGATGCAATGGTATCATTAGTTTCTTGAAATTATGAGCCAATAGTAAGATAGGGAAATTCATGACCGATGCAAGCGAAATAAGCCAACTTGCACAAAAAAGAGTTTAAAAGCTTGGAACAAATTTTAAACGCAGAAAAACTAATTAAAAAAGCTTTCACAAAGCACTCAAGAAACATGACCGATACAAGCGATTAGGGTCATCGGGAAATCCTCGAATGTCCTTAATCGCTTGTATCGGTCGTGTTGTAAAATAATTGATCATGATGACCCTAAACCCTCACACAAAATGTGGTCTATGGAAAGTTTTGAAAAGCATGTAAAAACGCGAAGACAACGGCAAGTTGATGGTAGCAAGGAGTTTCACAAAAAATGAAAAAAGTGAATAGAGGAGCTTAAATAGGTCTCTGGGATGATTTGACTGTTGGTGACACGTGGCAATGTGTGATTGGTCCATGTCATCTAGCCGTTGCGAATCCCAACGTTACAATGCCACGTGGCATCATTTGAGTGGGCCACGTCATCTAGCCGTTGTGATTCCCAACGTCTTTTGCCACGTGGCACTCACTTATTGGTCCACATCATGTGACCGTTACCCGGTCCTTCTCGACTATAAATACGGGTCCCGTTCACCATTTCACATTTTCAACCTTCATAGAATTTCTCTCTTCATCACCCATGCATACTTGTGCTACATACCCGATACGACTGATACAAGCGATTACACGCGTTTGACCTACCTTTGACTAGCTTATTTCGCTTGCATCGGTCATGAACTTCCCTATCTTACTATTGGCTCAGAATCAAGAACCTAATGCTACCATTGCATCCGGAGGAACATGCCAAAACTCTAAGGTTGACTGTCTATTTGTATGATTCTGATATGGAAAGGTCTTGATGAGCCTATTTGTGCATGAATGTAGGACATGACCAATGCAAGAGATTAGGCTCATCTGGAATCATGCAAATAGACAGTCAATCTTAGGGTTTTCACACGTTCCGGACGCAATGGTAACATTATCTTCTCCAAATTCTTAACCAATAATAAGATACAAAAGTTCACATGCAATCTAAGCTTCAAGATGACCTCCTTTGGAGACAACCAATTCAAGCGATTAGGACCATCCAAGCTTCCTTGATGGGCCTAGTCGCTTGAATTGGTTGTGTCCAATCAAGTATCATATTTATAGCTATATGAATGAATGCTCCATATAGAACAACTAAATGTGTTTATAAATATTATTTTCAACATTAATTGTATGTTTCTATAAAGTTAAGGATGATAAATCAAACATGACTGATGCAAGCGGTTATGCCCATCGGATATTCTCTGATGACCCTAATCGCTTGGATCGATCATATCTCATGCTTTGTTTCTACTTCTGTTTCCAGTTATTTCTATGACTTTAAAAGACCTTTTACTTTTTCTAACCTAGATTTTCAATTTTTTCCACAGATATCTATATTGGATGAAGACAACTACATTGGGAGGGGGAAGGGAACAAGGAAAACCATAGAGAAGAAAGGAAAGACAAAGATGAATATTCATTCAGTGATCCACTATCTTCCAAAACTGAATCCAAAATTATTTTGTGTTATTCATAAGCAGTATAGTGAAGAGGCAGATTTTTCACTATTCTCCTTGAGGACTCTTTCAAGATACATGGGTTTTACTTCAATACCCTTTAATGCATACAGAGTTTTTCTACTTGAAAGAACAGGTGCATTAAGAATTTTTGGATATGCCCCAGGATTCAATGCTTCAAGGGTAGGCTACTTCCTTTGTTACTCAAGCTATGCAATGGCTATAGGGGTGTCATATGTTCAAAGTATTATTGTCTACAGGAGAAAAGAGTACCTCAAATATAGAGGAGATTTGCTAGAGACAAGTTCATTCAAAAGGCTCAAGAAGGATTAAATATATTTCTTTTCAAAGCTTATTACTCATGAAATGTACATAGATACATTGTAATATATTTATATGCCTTGGATCCTCTTGAGAACTAAGCAAAAGTGACTTCATTGCATGGTTCAAGCGAAATTGAATTGTTCCTATCATCAAAATGTCTATTTTGTGTCTGTTTTTGCTTTATTCTTGTTGAAAAGTTAAATGTGAAGAGGATAGAGAAGTTTCTATGACACGATCGATGCAAGCGATAGGGGCAATCGGAGAATTTCAGATGGCTCATATCGCTTGTATCGGTCGTGTCATCCAGTCTTTTCCATTTTTTCATACCATCCATTTTTTCATATGCAAGTTCCTGTATAATCATTGCACCATTGAGACCTCATCAAAATGTTGAAATTAAACAAAAAAAATTGCCAATCAGAATATAGTCCATAAAAAGCCATAATTGAAGTGATGTAATGTGTCACATTCTTAGTTACCATCCTGCAAAAGAAATCAATGGAAGTATGGAAAAAGGTTCTAAAAGGGGAGATATATTATGTAAGAATTTCTTGGTTTATATTCTTGAATCACCTAGAATTTACTCATGCAAGTTCCTTTATAATCATTGCACAATAGAAACCTCATCAATCTTGAAATTAAACAAAAAATGCCAATATGAATCTAGTCCATAAAAAGACATAATTGAAGTGATGTAATCAGTCACATTCTTAGTCACCATCCTGCAGAAAAGTTAAATGTGAGGAGGATAGAGAAGTTTTTATGGCACGACCGATGCAAGCGATATGGGCAATCGGAGAATTTCGGATGGCCCGTATAGCTTGTATCGGTCGTGTCATCCAATCTTTTCCATTTTGTCATATGCAAGTTCCTGTATAATCATTGCACCATTGAAACCTCCTCAGAATCTTGAAATTAAACAAAAAAATGCCAATATGAATATAGTCCATAAAAAGACAATTGAAGTGATGTAATAAGTCACATTCTTAGTCACCATTCTGCAAAGAAAAATCAATGGAAGTTTGAAAAAAAGCTTCTTAAAGAAGAAGACTTGTTACAATCTAAAGGGTTGCAACTTGATCACCCTGGGTGGCAGGCAAGTTATGCAAGATAATGTTTTTTCTCTAATCTAATGTTAACTATTGCATCATCAATTGAGAATTTGAATTGTGATGATGCCTCATCAAGGTATTCTAGAGCTCCCTTATATTTTTGAATTTCCAATTTGCAGTGACAATTATCTTTCTAGATTGAAAATCTGGATGAATCAGTACTTCTGGACAGCTCTCCTCTAAGTCCAAGGCTATCCAAAGTCCAAGCTTTCTTTTCCACCTTTTGTTGAATGATCAGGAGCATCCCAATCTAATGAAGAGATGCAAGGACCAGGCAAATGTATAAGATTTCCATAAGAGCTCCTCCCTAATGGCACCTGATAATATGCAAAATGGACAAATAACTCTGTGCTATTGAAAACTTGAGCAGATTTGTCTGCATACATAAGCTCTGCATATTCCTTACGAAGAACTCTGAATGTTCGTGTTAGACATTCAAGAGGTTGCCACTCTAAAATATTGGAAGGAAAAATATCTGCAATACAAAAACATATATGTTGTTATACAAAACCAACTGAAATGATAGACGATCATTGTAAAACTTCACTTACAGTACAAAGGGAATTGCATATGCTTTTCCAGAACAAGATCCTTAGCGTTGTACACATGTTGTACTCTTGCAAACCAACCGCATCTCTTCAATTTGAAACTAAGAATATGTCCCCTGCAATCGTTTCTTGTGTCGTCTCTTTTAGCATGCTTGACTTTATGGGCACCTCTATAGCTAGGAAGCATAGTTACTCATTCATTTAACTTCACAGAAAGAGGTTTCCATAAAGAATCCTCTCTTCTGTTGTAAACCTCACATGAGGTTACAGGATTGGAAGGACGACAAGAAGAAGAATCCATTAGAATCGAGAAGAAGAAGAATGCTCAAAGCGAGAAATCGACATTCACAAACTTTGCCAACATTTATAGATAAAAAGGCTTTGTACACGTGGAAACTTTTGATTTGATGTAAACCCTGTCGCCGAATGACCATGGAATTTCGTGAACCCAAAAATATTTTGTATCTTCAAATATCATTTCCTTCTTGGAACTTTAAAGATATGCATTGTGTGATGTGCAAAAATATCCTTTTTTGCATCAAACCAAGAAATTGTACACTGAATACAAGAATCTTCATCACTTTCGCGGCGCTTTTAGATCATATTCTCTTAAAAAAAGAATTTCTTCATACGGTTAAAGGAGACAACAATGTTATATTCTTGTACACGTGGAAAGACTCTATTTGTCAATTTCCTTAATCTCTCATTAGCAAACAGCCCCTTTTCGGCCGTTTTTTGCCCTAATGTATTGTTGGTTTCAAGTATTGTGTATCGTTTGCTCTTAAGCATCACTGATACATCCTAAGTATCGTGTATCATGAGATCGTGTTTCTGTGTTTTGACCCCCAAGAGCCTGATTTGACATAACTTTTTCATCGAAAATCCATTTTTTGAGCTGTAAAGTGCGTTGGAAAGTTCATTTTGAATCCCATACAGCCTCAACTATTGTTGGCAAAAATAGGGCATTGACTTTTTGATAGGCTTCAAAGTGGGAATAGAAAGCCAAGGGGCTCCAAGGGATTTTGAGCAATACAAGTGGAAAATTGGGACTAGTAGACAAAGCTTATGAACCTTTGATCTGGTAGACACCTAGGTTGGGATAGACAAAACATTAGATTTTTTGAGTCTAGTTTCAACCCTACATATAGGTCGTGGGCACAACAACTTAGTGGTTATCCCTACGTGCTAAGTTTGGACACAAGTGATTCTGAAATGTCTTTTAGCATGGAGAGACCAGCAGGCAGCTCAGGCACTGCCTATTTACAAACACCAAAAGGTCCCTATAAAACATAGTTGGACTATATTACGACTAACTGATTACGTGCACACATCTATGAGGTTGGTCTGAGGCAATCAATTGTCCAACTCAAAAATCTAGATCAACCTTTTGGACTTGAACACCCTATGGTCAAGTTTGAAGAGGGTTCTTATATTGATAAGCAAGGAACCATGTATGTGGTTACCAACTTACCAAACAGGATAGATGAGTTTAAAAATGTCATTCCCAAGAATGAGATAGGAGACCTAGAGCAAGGAGACCTAGGACAAGAACTCAAGACCCCTCGAGGCAAATCCATCCTAACTTGAGTGATTACTCCAGAGTAGATTCCCCAAGACATTAAAACCATAGACTTATTCTTGAATGGAGAAATGAAGGAAGCCTTTTGGAGATTCAAGCCGGATCAACCTAGCAAAATGAGCGGAATCACCATCTACAAATTCAAAGATCCTAATATACCAGGCAAAGTTGTCTATCTGGATAACACATTGGAGAGAATGTTCTTGGTAACAGAGCATGACAGACATGCATACACTTGGAAGAGTGAATTGATTTTCCCTCGACCATGATCCAATGTTTCCCATGGTCTCCAAGGAGTAGGATCACCTGAGGCTCATGAAGCACAATGAGAACGAACAAGAGAGATACCTGAAGTAAGCTTTGCACACACTATGCGTAGAGATAGATCATGACTTGAAAATAAAAGGCATGAAAGAGAGAGACATCGAGCACATAGGCATCAAAGAGATGAATAATTTTTCCCATTGCCTAGAGCCCTAGGATACCCACGAACCCTTAGACCCTCTCAACTGGTCAAGACAATGAAAAACTATTTTGATGGGTTCACAGATCCTTATGATCATGTAGCAGAGTTCAAGCAAGTGTTAAGAGTAAAATAGGTTGAGGACTTGTTCACCCAGTTTCAGGCATTTGATTTGACTCTCAATAACACTACCTTAACATGGTTTCAGCCGCTACACCAAGGTCAGTTCAAGAATATAGACCAATTACTAGAAAAAATCATTGTCGATTTTTCCAAGAGTGGCATGAGGCATAACACCATCCTTGATCCATAGCTTCAAGCAAACACCCAAATAAACATTTCAGCTAGTTGGGCAAAGATTTAAACAATATGTGAAGAGTTTCCCAACACTTGAATTACCTACATAAGCAAAACAAGTTTCCTTGTTTTTAGATGGACTTCTAAGCGAGAAACTTAGATCCTATGTATATCTCAAGGAGCCAATCACAGCAGATCAATGCTTGAGAATGTGTATTGACATAGAAGAAAATTTGGGTGAGGAGTTAGAATTGTCCAAACTCTATAAGGATTCTAATAGTTCTATTAGTCACACTTCGAGACCCTCCACTGAGATAGATGAGATAGCTAAGCAGGTTGTCAAAAAGCTAGAAGTTCAAAATAGAAACAACAAGGGTCGCCTTGCTGAAGTGATGTTATACATGCAGAGAGGACCACATGGCTAATGTGTGCCCATCACAAAACCAGAACATGAGAGAACTAAATACTCTATATTGTTCTATTGAGAGAAAATACACAAACCATACAGCTCAAGGTTGTCCATACAATAAGCAAGCTTTTAGACAAACTTATAAGCAATAAGGTAGGTATCAGAACCAATACCAACATCCATATCAAAGGCCACAACAACAATATCAACCTCAATACCGACAACAATATCAGACACCATATAGGGCACAATCGGTCCTAGGAAACCAACCACCACCTCCTACCAATGTGATCCCAGTTGAGTATGCAATGCCAGAGGAAAACCCTAATATAGCATTGGTGCCAATGACCCCTTTGGTCTCAAAAATTGACCCCCATGCTCAGAGTTCTGACTATTCCCATGAAGGTAGTGCACATGCTTATTATACAGAGTCGTTTGAGCATAGTGAGACTTATCTAAATCAATACGAGACACTACCTATGGAACCAAATTGGGATCCAAAATACTCCAATGTCATGTATACAAATCCTAACCCTAGACCCAAGTTGAGAAAAACGAGACCACAAGCCACTAGAGGTCCATGTTTTAGATGTTAGAGCGACCATTTTCTTCATGAATGTCCCCAGCCATCAGCTCCGAGACAAGGACAAAGCATCACTATGCAAGGCTTTTGTCCTTAGTATAGCAAAGAGCATATCCTGAGAGATTGTCCAAGGAACCCCTCTAGTGCACCCAAGGTTACACCCATTAATGTGGTAGGATTAGTGGTGGATTCAAGTTCAAGTGACATTAACACAACCCCGATACAGGTAGTCACTAGGGCATAAGCCTTAAAACAGGCTAAACCATCTGAACAATCGGAGTTAAGTGAATCAAGAGATCTTAGTAAGAGGAACATGGAAGGATACCAGGGAGAAGGGCAATCGCAAGTGGAATAGAAAGCTATCTGAACTAGAAGAAAGTGTAAGAGATGCAAAAAGAAAAATAAAAGATATTGCATCTCAAAACCCCTCACATGCCGAAACTCCATCCACTCCACTTCATCCCACCACCACACATTGCAAATAGGCCATAGCCAGGGTCTGTTCTTACAGATCCAACCCTAGAAGGCTTGGACATGATGTTCAAGGCCTACCAAGCTTGACTTCAAGAAGGGCCAACAACTGCAAACCTACATAAGAGCTACCTTAGAGCAAATTTAGAGATTGAAAGGACAAAAATGTGCATGAAAATGGTAGAATTAGCTCAAGCTATGCTTGGGACCAATCAATTGTTCAATAAGAAAAATTCTATCAAATTGGGTTTGCATTTCCAGGGCTTATTAGAAAGATTAGAGTAGTTGGTAAACAAGCCGCATGTTTCTTTACCTCCACAGGCTCAATGAGTTGTTCATTGAGAAGACTCATCACCAACGAGAGTTTATGTTCCTGATTCCATGGGTGAGGGAACACCTCTTTCAATTGAACAATACTCTCAAGAGTTCTTGGGGGAAATACAAGAAGAGAAATGGGCCAAGGAGAAGGGTAATCCCCCTCCTATTGCTGAAACTCATGATACTCATGATCAATTTCCCCAAGACATTCCCTCTATTTACAGCGACTAAGCATAACAATAAGAAGTGGAAATATTAGACTTTGAATCTAATTCTTTACAAAAGTTTCCACAATTCATAGGCCCATGGGAATCTGAATCTCTTCAGACCAGAGCTCCCACAATATTGATAAGAAATGAAGACTTAGTGGTTCCAAGGAACACTAAAGTCATGAAGAACACTAAGTTACAAGTCATCTCACTTTAGAAGAGTTGATCAAAGTAAAACCTGAGCTATGGAAACATGTGGCGAATCAGGGTCCAAAACTTGGTTCTAGTGCACCAAAACAGGCTCTAAGCAGAAAGTCCTAGAGATACCTCTAGACAAAATAAGAGACATGAATGAAGGTGAAGAAGGAAATACTTATCTTCCAATTTCCTACCAAGGCTACACAACCAAAGCTATCTTAGACTCAGGTGCTAGTGTTGCAATTGGGACCACCTCCTTGTGGAAGCAATGGGGCAAACTCACATTAAGACCAACTAGAATGAAGATTCAAATGGTTGAAAACCATATTGAAAGACCTCTAGGATTGCTGGAAGGGATAACTCTGACCACTTGTGGTGTAGAGTTTGAACATACCTTTGCTATATGTGACTTTGGAAAAAATAACGTCTATGAAATGATCCTAGGAAGAACCTTCCTATGATAGCTATAGATAGTAAAAGATTGGGGAACCAACTCCTTGTACTTATAGCACTTAGGGGTCACAACAAAGGTCAATTTGAAGGATTATACCTTTAGAGATGTACCACCCCTATAGTGGAATCCTATCCACAAGGCACAAGAAGATTCAATCTGTATGCATTTTGAAAGTTCTTATGATCCATCCTGGATGCATGAAGATACTCACTTGTGGATGTACAAGGCTGCAGAGGAAGAGGAAAGATGCCTAAAAGTGACCCCTACATAGCGATGATTTTTCCAGATGAGGAATTCGAGCCTCATGGTTGGGCAGAAATCTTAGCCACCATGGACATTACTGTCAATGAAGAAGAGTGGATGCCTCATTCTAATGAGGAGGGTTATGATATCTCTATGTTCATGTGTGAACCCTTTCTAGAGGAGTGTGACTCTAATGAGGTCATAGAAGAAGAAGAGGACAATGACAATCTAGAGTCCATTGTGATGCATAGTTGCTTCGAATCAGAGGAGCACTATCTAGAAAATGTACGAGTATTTACCCAAAAGGGAGAAGAACCTCTCACAAGCATTAAAACTCTCAATTCAAGGGAGGAAAGTGAAAATGGTCAAAAGAAAAGAAAAGAAATGTAGTGAAACAAGTGGAGAAGGAATCATTGTTCAAAGTACCAAAGAATTTCAAGAAATATGAAGTTGAGGACTAGAAAATTTTGGTACGAATGCCTAAGGGAGAGACCACCATAGGAGAAGTGTATGATAATAAAGAAAAGACCAAAAAAATTGTAGTAACCATTGAAGAGAATGAAGAGTGATATACCTACATAGGGGAAGACCTAAGTGCAAAAGAAGAAGAAGAAGAGCTTGTAGATTTATTAAGGGAATATAGGGACGTGTTTGCATGTACCTATAGAGACTTGAAGGGGGTAGATCCGAAAATATGCTCTCATACAATCCCCATGATAGCTGATGCCAAGCCCACCTAACAAAATCCCTACACATATAATGACACTTATATAGCTAAAATAAAAGAAGAAATCGTAAAATTGATTGAAGTGGGATTTTTCTATGAGATTGAGCATACTGAATGGGTGTCCCCCATTGTAGTGGTGCCCAAGAAGAACGGGAAGTTGCAGGTGTGTATTAACCTTAAAACGTTAATGCTACTATGATTAGAGATAGCTACCCACTTACAATCACTGAACATTTTATTGGAGTGTGTTGCACGCAAGGAAGTTTATAGTTTCCTTGATGGATTTTTAGGTTACAACCAAGTCACCATTTCCCTAGAAGATCAACACAAAACAACTTTCACCACATAGTGGGGAATCTTTGCATTCCATATAATGCCATTTGGGCTCACCAATGCACCTGCAACATTCCAAAGGCTCATGTTTCATGTTTTCAAAGAGTTTTTGCAAGTTAGAAGTATATGTGAAAGATTTATGTGCTCATACCCAAGAAAGAAGACGCCACATCAAGGTAAGATCTTAGGTCATATTGTTTCAAAGAATGGAATATCAATAGATGAGGACAAAGTAAGAGCCATAGTAGAGTTGCCAAGGCTAAGGAATGTTAAAGAGGTACAAGCCTTAATGGGCCATTTTGGATATTATCGTAGGTTTATCCACATGTATGCAATTATTGCTAAAACTCTTTATGCCCTGTTGAAAAATTTTGAGTGGAACGATGAATGTGAAAATTCCTTCAATGAGATAAAGAGACCTTTGTGCACAACACCAATACTGACCACTACTGATTGGACTAAACCATTCCATGTTCATTTGGATGCATCCAATTACGCAATAGGATGTGTGCTACCACAACCTACAGGTGAAGGAAACCTAGATTTGCCTATAGCTTATGCTAGTAGATAGCTAAACATAGCTAAGTGAAACTATACAACAACCGAGAGAGAAGGCTTAGGCATGGTATATGCCGTGAAGAAGTTTAGACACTATCTATCGGCCAACAAGTTCAAGTTTTTCACTGATCATCAAGCCTTATTATATTTGATCAATAAACCTTGAAATACAGGATGCTTAGTAAGATGGCTCCTCATACTAATGGAATATGACTTTGGGGTGGTTGTTAGGAAAGGTAGAACCCACCTCAGGGTAGATCACCTTTCTTGTATCACGTCAAGAGAGTCACCGCAAGGAGTGTATGATGAACTACTTGATGCTTATCTGTTCAATTTAGAAGTTGTTCATAAATGTGCGAATAAGTTGGTACCTGTCCTAAACTTTGGACCCACAACTAAGAATGTGAAAACTAACAAAGAGGAAATTGAAAAATCACAAAGATATCAAATATTTGTAGGAAGTATGTATAAACAAGATACAGAGGGTGTATTAGCTTGTTGTGTCAAGGAGGATGAACATAAAAGTTGGTTGCAACAAGCCCATGAAGGACTGTTAGGAAGTCACTATTCTAAACAACGAACATTGTAGAATCTAAAATGTTTAGGAGTGTATTGACCTAGTATGGATAGATAAATACATGAGTGGATTAAGAATTGTCTAGTGTGCTAGAAGAGACCCCCAGTGGAGTATGCTATCCTTTATCATGTGTCATTATATCCATAATGGAGTGCTCCATTAGTAGAATTTATGAAATCGAGAACACTACCTAGCAAGGCTAGTCTAGCAAGAAAAAGAAGCATGGAACAAGAGGCTCAAGACTATGCCTTAGTGGGAGACAACCTATATTGAAGAGGCAAAGATGATTACTTAAGATTGTGTGCTTATGAATCAGACTAATTGAAAATCTTAGAAACTATGCATAGCAGTGTTATAGGTGGACATTTTGGGCCTGACTAAGTAGTTAAGACCATTCTATTCTCAGGGCTTTGGTGGCCCACTCTTCATATGGATGCACATACCTATGTGAAGAAATGTGACACATGCCAACGTGCACAACATTGGATCAGAAAAGTTGAGATGCCTTTGAGGCCAATGATGGGAGGACGCACATTCTCAAAGTAGGGTATCAACTTTGTAGGTCCTATTAACCCCTAAGCTAGAAACTCCCATGCAGAGTAAGTTATTGTAGCCACAAATTACCTTACAAAGTAGGTAAGGCCATGACAAAGAATTATGCTCAAACTATGGCTAAGTTCTTATTCGAGAGGACGTTGTCGGGTCGTGAGAGATGCTCGGATGGTGGATCAAGTCATCCGCCTAAATCGTTCGGCACACGCGGGGTGTCTGTAGCAAACTCAGGCTTATGAAAATAAGGGTTCTAATGACAAAACAATTTAAATTACCTAATTCTATGACTGAAACTAAGGTCTTTAAATAGTTTAAATAGCTATGGACCGTAAGGACGGCCAGCCTCGTACCTAGCAACAGCTTCCTGATATGAGATTAAAACTAGTGACTCTTCTG